>JBAMHW010000026.1:13579823-13594209 GCA_037177495.1 Rhadinocentrus ornatus | reverse complement strand
TTTTCTAGCTGCCACCTCACAAAACCATATAACACTAATGCTAAGCTGCACAGTACATTTAGTAATACCTGCATATAGACCCTTTCATGGCCTATATGGAGAGTACACCTTCTTTTCCTCAGTTCACCATTCATACTCTACGCTAGCTTATTTTCTGGTTAGCAGCTCTTTGGTGAGTGAGATTTCAGAGACCCAGATCCACCCCATCACTATCAGCGACCAGGCTAAAAGCTGGAGATTTAGTACAGCGTGGCTTAAAGATTCTGATTTTATCAGCTACTTCACAAAGGAATGGGCTATATACTTAAAAAAACAATGACAAACCAGGAGTCTCAGCATGTCTTCTGTGGGAAGCAGGTAAGGCGGTAAGGCAAGGCAAAATAATTTCTTTTGCATCACATAAAATAAATAAAGAAAACTCAAAAATATTAATTAGAACTAAGAATTAAATTATAGGACGACCCCTACAATGCTTCACCAAATGAACCAAAGATTAACCAAATCAGAAAGGCTAGACTTGAATAAATGAAATAATCAACAAGAGAACAGAATTTCTGGTGCAAAGATTACGCTTGGAGATGTTTGAACACAGTACTAAATCTGGAAGATTTTTAGCTAATCAGTTAAAAATAAATAAGGAAAAATCTACAATATTGTCCCTGGGGTATCTATCCTTGGTGTTGGGGTGGCGTGGCCCACAGTGGTTTTGCCTAGGGCAGTCGGGTTTCGTCGGATTCCGTCAGGTTCCTGGGCAGGGCTCTGACGGGGAGATGGGTGGCGCTTGGATCTGAGGTGTCGCCCTGAGGTGCTTGGTGCCCCTGCCCCGTCGCGCCGAGGGGCTTCGGTCTGGGGGCCCCTCTGCTCTGGGCTGAGTGGGGCCGCTGCTCTCTCATGTTTGGCTGTCCTGGACTCTGTGCTCTGTGGACCCGCCGGGCCTTTGAGGCCTTGGGCTCCCCTCTGTCTCACCCTGATGCTTCGGGGTGCGGAGTGGTCACGCCCCCCTTGTTAAGAAGGTTAAGAATTCCTCCGCAAAATCTTTTCTCTAGAGATTAATATTCAGCTTTTCACCATATCTGAAGTCGTGGTTCTGACTAGTTGGCTCCTGTCACCCTCCAAAGGTCGCTGCATCCTGGTCCCTTTTAACACAGCCAATTCAGACTGGGGGTCTTTTCAGTAAGGAGGTCCCTAACCTCCCTCGTTCACGGTGCAGGCGCTTTCCTTCTGTTGGAGAGGTGTGGGGAAATCTGGCTCGAAGGACCAAATTGTCAGGAAAATTCTCTCAAGGAACAACAGACACTGATCGGTGAAAAGACATGGCCATTAACTGCGATCACAGGAGTTCAATAACAGCCAGAAGACAAGTTAAACACAGGCCAGCCGACAATGTTAGAACTGATTTTCTAGCTCAGGACACATGGTTATATACCCCGTTCCCCCTGGGAAAGTTCTCTCTCTTCCACTGGTACCGGACTCCATAGTCAGGTTTCACGTTGACCAATCTCAGCAGGAGGGTAATAAAGTCCTTTGATGTGTTTTACAACTGTATTCACTCCGAGAGTCACTAAAGATGACAATGTCCTGTAAAAACAGTCTGATCACAATCAGTTGTAAATAAATACCTAGCTGTGTCTCTCACAGATGGTTAGTATGTCATCAACACAGTCAATACAAGAGTTTTCCATCATGATGTTACATGAATTCTGAATTTTAATTTAGAACATGGTGGAGATAATTTAGAACAACATACATTACATGCTGCATTTTCTGACCCTTAGATATCTGATGTTTACCCAAAGAAAGGTCAGTTAGCACTGAGCATTTGTCACCATTGGCTCTTTCTGTTTATACAATACAGTAAAAATGAGCAAATTTCAGGCATAGTTACTAATGATGATTAATAATGATTAATTCTCTTTTCTCTCTCTTGCTAGCACCGAGGTGCTGATGCATGCTTTTATTTGTAATGTTTTGCTCTCTGGTCTACCCAAAAAGTTTATTTCTAACTTGCAATTCCTGCAGAACTGAGCAGCACGTGTTCTGACGAGGACCAGACATTCTTGTCACTCTTATCAGTTCTTCTGGGGATCCTTTACACCAGTAGCTCTACCTGCTCTGTCTGCAGGGTTGTTGCCATGGTGACTGTCCTTGTCTGGGTGCTGGGGGTCCTGCACTGCAGCCCTGTCACTGTGGTGTGGACCCTGGCCTGCCCTCACCTGGGTAGTACATGTGGAGGTGCCAAAGATATCAGTTCCAGGAAGTTATATATATATATATATATATATATATATATATATATATATATATATATGTACAAAAAAAATCAGAATCTGTATTTTACATCATTACATCACTCCTCACCTTAGCGGCTCCGTTGATCCTGGAGCAGCGTGCAAAATGCACACAAATGCCTCCAGGAAAATGGCTGGTGAAGCAAATCCGCTTTTTCATTGCAGTAACTCGCTGTATTCCGGGAACCACTGTCCCAGTATTGTTGAAAACACTCCCTTTGTTGTTCTCCACCTTGCCTGACACAATCCAGAGTGAATGTCCACGTCTGAGTCAATGACATGAGGATGCAGCAGTCCGAAATAACCAAAACACACTACAGATTACCATTCCGCCTCCTGCATGCCTATGGACTGTGCAACAGTAAACCGAGGCGCTTTCCTGTTTAGTAGGAATGTGCCACTAGACTAAATGCAAACCTCTTGGCAAGGCTTTTATTGATAACTTTAATTTGTTCCAGAAGCGACATTCTGCATATTGGATTGACGGCTGCATCTTAACAAGTTTGGAAATAGCTAGTTGGTGGATAATCTGCAACACACTGTCACTGCATTATCCTCAAAACAAGAATGCGATTGACTGTTTACAACACGTCCCCATCCTATGTTTTCTAGTCAGGTTACTTCAATTTCTCAGCTTATGATGCTGCCCCCTGTTGCCTACAGGTCAAACTTCCCAATGAATTTACTTTTAAATGTTGTTTATAATTGTGTTTAATGAGTTGCTTTTTCTGTAAGAAACATGCCTTATACACAAATCTGCGTTGCCTTGTTTAGACAGAAATACTCACCAATCCGGCTGTCCTTACTTTTGGCAGGATTGGTGAGTATTTTTTATGCTAATAATAGTAATAGTATACTCCACCAAGTATTTTTTAATATTATTATTGATCATGTCACAACTAATTGCCGAATTGATTTAGAAAGGCCTGACTAAACAACTTCAAAAATCACCTAATATGCTCATCCATAGTCCATGTTGACATCATACAATGACTTTAGATTGGTCAGCTGCACATCCATAATGTGATTCTTCTGTAGCACACAAAGGAGCTTCCTGTGCTTAGCTGACAGGAGTGGCCTCTGGTGTGATGCAGTCCATCTGCTTCAAGATTGGAGGTGTTGTATGTAGAAGATTCAGTATATTCTGTTTACCTTGATTGTAACCAGAGGTCATTTGAGTTGTTGTTGCCTTTTTATAGTCTCCAACCAGTCTACCCAGTTTCTCCTGACTAATTTTTGCCCAGGCAAATGCCATGAATAGGATTTTATTTTATGACATGTACTCAAGGAGCAACATCCTCTAAATTTTTACGTCAGCCATTTGATTTATTTAACCATAAAAGTAAATGATTCCTGGAAACGACATATGAGATGTTCTTAGTAAAAGTATCCTTTTACTTATATGCAGTGTTGGGTATACTTTGTGGGTAGAGGTGACTTACTGCTAATATTTTTATTTGTTTTTTAAAAAGGTGCTACTATCTGCTTAAATTTACTATTTATTTATAGCAGATTGTTCCTTTGGGCTATTCGTAAATAATCTCTCCACCTTTCTGCACTTGTAATTTGAGGGCAGTTCATTTAGTAAATAAGAAAAAGAAGCACATGAAATAAAAAAAGATATTTAGATTTTGTGAGAGACGGTTAAAAAAATTTATGTAAGACAAAATTATTTTCCTTTTTGGGATTTTAAAAGTTTTTACTCTAAAATGTAAGCAGTAATTGTGCTTCAGTTACTTTATGGAATAAAAATGACAAGATCCTTTGAGGAAAATGCAAACATTTTTGTTGATAATTTTTTTATTTTATTTTATCCATATGAAAAAAACAAAAAACAAAAAAAAAACACTTTTTATACTGCACTTATTTTAAATGGACTGCTCAGCTTTTTGGTAAAATATGAATAGAATTCTGTTAAGAAAAAAAAGAGTAAATTTGTTTCTTTTCAGTAGAACCCTGTTTATCACTGATGATGCTAAGGAATAATCTCAGCACTTGTGATTGACCTTGCTATGCTATTTTTTTGTCAATTAAGCCCTTTTCAGACATGAAATAACATTAATGATTTTATCAGTTAAAGGAATATTTTTTAGCACTACGTTAATATTTATACAGACATTTTTTAGAAACACCACCCATCACAGCATGACTGCATTATTTGGACTGTTGATCAAGTGAGTGATAACATCAGTCGACTCACCTTCCTCAAAACATTTCTTTTTAACTTTTCATCTTTTCATATTGGTGGAAATAGTGTGCCATGCTTGTCCAAAACATGGATGCAGCTGAAAATGTTGCTTATTGAACTTGTGTGTTTACTTGCATTATTACACGACTTAAAGTTGCTGTCAACTTGAGAAAAACCTTCATTTCACCTGAAAACACTGCTGTGTGAAATAAGAACTCTGCAAGTTCTCACAAAATTTTGATTATGTCTCCTTTTGCTAATAGGTCTAAAAAGAACGGCATTGTGCGCAACAAATTGTATAGCAATGCACGTCTGAAAGGGGCTTTTTAGGACTTTGCACCTGATTACTGGGGGGGAGAATCACTTTTTTTTACAACCATGAATAGTAACAAGAGAATAAGATAAAGTGAATTCCAAAATGATGACCTTGAACACCAAAGTCATTTAAATTTCCAGGGCACGGTTCTTTTCATGTCTTTAATTTATTCTTAAAATATTTTATGGTTTAAAAAAATGCATGTATATGACTTCATCTGCAGTGCTTCCTCTGATTCCTCTTTCTCTCTCTTTTGTGGCCCCATTGGGCGCCAGAGAGAGGCTGGATTGGTGCGAACAAACACTAGCACAAAAATAAATTAAGAGATCAAAACCCATAGAGAGGAAATGAGTCAGTATTCCACACCGTGTACAATACAATATCATAGCAAATTAGCAGATTTCAATGGCTTCCACTGACTACCATAGATTTACAATGTTCAGTTGGCTGCAGATCAGTCCTCAATAAATTGTCACTTTCCTTTTTTTCATTAATGCTTCTGATAAACTGTGACGTGTAGATGACCAGGAAAAGAAAGCAGCTACTGAGGTGTGAACAGAAAACCAGAGACTACAAGCCAGCAGTAATGAGAACAACCGCATTTGTTCACATCCTACTAAACTGCCATTGTGACCACATTTTAAGTCCAATATGCTTCTCTACAAAGGTACAACATATAAAATTGTTAAATATATAACTTTTTAGGGCCTTTCAAAATACGTTTAATGACATTTCTTTAGTCCTTCTTAACAGCATTCTTAGTCTGTTTAGATATCTTTCATTTCATTGATAAGATTTGCCTTCCTCATCCATGATCAGTCCAGCATTTCGTCCTGTAAGCTGTCCAAACCATAGCTACTGAAAAATGCAAATTAGATATTTTTTTCTTTTTCTCTTTTTTGATACACAGTTATACGTATGTAGTACCTATATTTCCAGTTTCAAAATACAGTGGTGGACTTAGTCTGAGAAAAAAAAGTCTTTAAAAGTACTCCTTTGATTTTGTACGGCGGTATGCCACCAGTTGCAAAAGGTTTACATCCTTCCATGTGTGCTGTGTCTTTGTGGGAACAGTCGTTGGTTGGTGACAACACAAGAAAAATATCTATAGTCTGTGTTTTTGCCAGGTGGTGATCTCTGTCGCAGTGATCATGTTTGTTGTTGTTTTTTTTGTTTTTTTTTTGCTCTTTGGTCTATAAAAATATGGGAGTTTTACTCCAGCAGAAGGCCTATTCACAGCAAAGAGCACTCAGTTAGTTGTTTACGGCCTCATGAGATGGTCCAAGAAGCAACAGGGTTTGGTCTGTGATGATCCCAGAAATGCTCTTGACTCCTGCGCTAGAGAGAGAAGTGGTGAAATCCCTTATTAGATGCAGTAAGCAGCTCCTAAAAGTGGACTTTCTCCTCCATGGCATGAGCAGGTGCTGCTAATTTCACAGAGCAGGCAGATGCAGTGGCAAGGAGGTGGACGCATGGGCTAACCCAGCAACAGACAGCAGAAAGGAGCAGTCAGAGACCTGGAGGGGCCGGTCACAGGAAATAGGAGGTGTTTTCTAGTGAGTTTGTCCAGTCTTGTTTCCCTTTCTCTGGTGTTACGAGACCTGTGAAATAACAATAAGAAAGCAAACATTAGGTAACAATATTAGCATGCGTTCATTGAAACTAATGTCCTGGAATAAGCTTCTGGAAGTGTACTTGTGTATGAAAGCTCTTTTTTATGACAGCTTATTTGCATGCTGTTTATACTGCCTGTACGTATAAGCATATTATATACATGTAAAATGTAATAATTTGGAAGTTTGGAGTTTTATAGTTCAGGATTGAAACATTGGCTTTCTCCTTGCTGTGTTAATGAGACAGCTTTTCTTTTTATAAGGGTTATTTTCTCTCCTGTTATATGAAATATGTTACTTTGCTGTCAACTGTAAAATCTGGGAATGCAGTGAAGCAGTTAGCTTAGCTTGTCTCTGTCCAAACAAACTACTGCATATTAGTATATATTAGTATATATATTATTATATATATATTAGTATACTAACCTCTCAAAAGTCCAAAGTTATTTATTTGGATCCCTACATAAAACTCAAACATAAGAATAAGATTCCAGAGGTTGAGAAGGACAGTGAGATAGCGGTGTTGCCAGTAACATTTATTATATTTGTGGTATTCAAAGTACAGTTAAACAGACTCGGTCATTTATATTAAATTGCGATATGGGGACTTGGTTTAATTTTGCCACTGCTGCACACTGACACAGAAATGCACCACAAACTGAAGAAGACATGGAACATACGCAGATGCAAACCACAAGCAAAATAATGGCAGAAGAAGAATATGGAGGTCAGCATTGGTGATTTCACACTGACCCAGTTCTGGTTCTGGCTCTCTTCTCAAGTCTCATGACCTTGATGATATATGGAGAACAGGCCACGTTCACACCAGTGTAACCACAACCAAAGTAGGCAGACGTCTCCGTGGGAGTAAACATCAGCAGCATATAGATTTTGATATAAAAGTTGATGGTTAAGTCTCCAGGTTCCATTATAACTTACAGGTTCCCAAAATCAACAAATGGCTATATTCAGATGAGTAAATTTCATAAGATGTTAGTATGTCAACACGGACATACGTAAATCGCCTACCAAAATAGTAATCAGTTGCCAGGCAACATAACGCAGCTGCAAAGATGGATATGAATCACCATGTCCATTGTTACGGCTGTCAGCCTTCCAGCCTGAGTGTCCGATTGCCTGAAAGACTGCAGCCGGGCTTAATGATCCTACGCTAGGATTGGTCTACTCATGCCCCAGTTCCAGGAACGGCGGACCAATCACAGGAGATGAGCCTCTACAAACCAGCACCGGCGACAACAATCAGGGCGACTGTGGACAGTGGGACACAGTTTGCCAACCTGGGAGTTATTGTGGACTTGTTGGTGTCACAGAGTTTCCCTGTGTGGGTCTTTTGGTACATTTGTGTTAAGAATCAGTTGAGTTTTAAGTTTAAATTATCGTACCTGCTTGAGCTGTGGTGACATTTTTGGTTTACAAGTAACATTTGGCTTTTGTTTGTTTTATATACCGCCTGTGTGCGTGTAGCCTGTTTATTAGGACATTTTCCGTTCTGTTTTTATGTAGCTGTTAAATTGTAGTTGTTAACCCTTCAAGGGACATTTTCAGTTCCGTTTTGTTTTGGTAGATATTATAGTAATACTTTAATAATAATAATAGTAACCCTTTACGGGACACCTTCAGTTTGGTTTTCGAGTTTTGCTTGATAGATCATTTTCTTAGTCAGAGTTGGATAATTGATTTGTTTTGTGAACCCTTTTTGTTTGTTTTTGAGCGAATGAACTATTATACCCCTAGACAACTGAGGACCTAACATCCATCTCCACTTTTGTCCAAGTCTTTCTCCTGCTGTGGTATTCCTTGTTTACTTTCTGAAGCTTATTGATTATTTAGTCTGGCATTTTTTTTACTCCCAGTTGTTTTTTTTTGTTTTTTCTCAAATTCATTCAAACATCGTATGATCTGGGGCGATCGTTCTATTTAGCCATAGAAAAAGATGTGTTTAGGTTGTACACACAGAATTAAAATGGTAGCGTTTGTGGCGCTATTCACTTTGGGAAGCCTTTTATAAGAGCATGTTTTTTGTCTCCCAAAACACCAGCTTTCTGTGGATAAAATGTCCAAAAGATAAACAAATGCAACACAATGTGGTAGAAATAATTTTTACCAAGACTCAATAAGGATCTATTTAATATTTAAAATCTTATGCATAAGGAGAGTCACAGGACATCACAATGAAAATTTGACTAACAAAGATGTGTCTGCCCTTTTTATCAACACACAACAAAGACAAACAATGTTACGCACAGGAAAAGGAAAAAGCTAAACTTTTGTGTTTGAGGTTGCCCGTTATCTTACGCAAGCAGTTGTTGTCTGAACGTTTTGGTACAAGCGCAGCAGAACCGCTACATCTGCGAACAGTTTCCCTGGTGCAGAAGTCAAATCTGCTTTTTCTGCACCTATAAAGAGGCAGTTGTCTTTGCACATAGTTATCTTTAAACATGCTGAGCTACAAACTTATACTATTCTGAATAAACAGGGGGAGGGGTCATCGATAGGTCAACCAGTCTTATACTGTAACTTCAAATTCACTTCATGTGTGTGTTTGATATCTCTACAGCAGAAATTTTTGACATAAGTTCAGATTTTTGTTGCTCAATTTCTTATATCAAATCTGCAAGCCTGTGCATTTTGGACATATTACCTTGATAATTTTCTATGTGTAGCTATGCAGCATGCTTTCTGAAAACTGACCACTTAAAGGATGCAGAAGAATCTATGAGCATGAATAAGGCTTAAGTAAGACTGTAATTCCAAAAATAAACATGTTCTTTTAATACAAGCTTAAAATTAGACTGCATGACTAACGCAGGAGTCGCCCACTGCTGCTGTTTAGAGAGAAAGAGTGCAAATGTATGCCATTTCTTTCAACTTTCAGACAGGAGGTTATATAGATTTATCATCTGCTTTCTGTAGGTGTGGTTACTTATTAAATATTTAATACTAGTAAATAGATATTGCTTATTAAATGAGAATAATTACGGCACTGCAGTCTTTTGCAAGGTAGACATTTATAAATCTTCCACAAGCCTAACCTTATTACAAAGGCAGTCTCACAAAACAAAGAATTTGGAAAAAAAATGATCTACTACACAATGACTACTCTTTTAGCCTCGTCACCATCTGGACCCTGTAAATCACACAGACAACCTGATGGAGGTGGCAGCGCCTTCCAAGAAAGGCTGCTTTGCCCGCTGAAGCTTAATTCATAATAATGAAGCCTTGATGATTTCAGAGAATGCAATTTGCCATGAAAGGTGCAGGTGTTATTTGAAGTACAAGCATGTATCACAGATGACAATGTCTAATACTCTGGGCATATAAAACATCTTAGTGTGCTCTGGGTTTATTAGAGATAATGTTGTGGTTCATTGGAGCTGGTCATCAAATCAGCCAAAGGTAAAACAAAGCCATGACTGTGCAAACTGCATGACAGGTGTTCCTCTGCCAGTGCCTCCTAGTGGGCACAGTGAGATTAAAATGGCACCAAATCAAAAGGAAGCCACTGATAAAATGGAAGAGGAGATTTTTTATATTGTGGACTAAAACACAAGGCATTGAAATTTTAGCCGACGTGAGGCACAAATTCAGTCCTGTTCCAAGCAAGTTGCTAAACAGTTTGTCTACCACATTAAATTTCTTACATTCTCCTAATGTTCCTTTGCTTTTTTTCCCCTTCACACCCACACTGTGGTAAATGGCTCCCCATTAATCTCACGTACAAATCTCATCTTGGGGAAATGCAGGTCTTCTATTAAAAAAAAAACAAAACAATGAACAGGCAACAGATGAAAAGGAAATCAACTTACTCTATGAATAAACGTACACACCCAAGGTTATTATTGCCTGGAGTTTATCAGGATGTTGCCAAATTGCTATATTTTTATAGCAGTAAGCCAATATTTTGCGATCTTCTTCCAGAGGATAACAAGTGTTAAGGAGGATGTAAAGTGCTGTTACAAAGCCCAAATAAAGCAAACTGTGGGGAAAAAAAAGGACATGAAAATCCACACTCTGGAAGTATAAACTCATTAGCTCATTAATTTTGTAAGGCTTTGCAATCCCATAGATTTACAAAGAATGGAGCATTTTGAACACCTCAAATCAGCCAGGTAATTATGAGTTGCAGGGAGGATATGGTGATGCAGTCGTTGCTACTGTTGCCTCAAAGATAGAAGGTTTTTGTTTCACACCTGCTGTCCACTGAGGCCTTTCTTTGTAGAGATCGTTTGTTCTCAAACCCCCCTTTAATAGTTTGTTCCAAGTGTTCTGGCTTCCCCCACAGTGCTAAGACTTGCATGTTAGGTCTTAAGTGAGTGTAGGTGGGCTTTATTGTCTGTCACTCTGCATTTAGCTTGTGCTGGACTAATGAAATGTTCAAAGATTGACCTCCCTGTTGCCCTAAATCAGCTGGAATGTTAAAAAAAAAAACAGATACAGTACATTATAAGGAAAATTAGGCCAAAATTCCTTCAAAATGCTGCTAAAGGTCGTCCTCTGTAGCTGTTGAAGTGTCTGCAGTTTAGCTTATTTTTGTTGTTAAATAAATAATGACACAGCGTAATCTGTCATGTTGCTCATAATTTGAAAACCTGGTACGAACCTTTTTTAAAAAAAGGTTCATTTGCCGCATAAACAACACCTCTGGCAAAAAGAGAACGAGGCTGTTGCATGAGGCGGCTGGAGGTGTCATAGTAACAGAAGGGGAAAGTCACAGACAAAATCCATCTGTGTTAATGTGTAATATAATTTGGGAAGGCTTCTCGTTATGAGCAAGCAGGCAATTCACTCAAAAGATATTGATAAGTACCCAGGGGCATTCAACTGGGGATGAGGAAAACAAGAACGTAACATCTTGCTTCCTGTCTTTAGACCAAGCCCAAAAGCTTTGATGGATAAATGAGAACACACATCTCTGTTATACTTGATCCACATTTGTTGTGTTTCTTCAAGTGAGAGTGCATGCAGACACATCTTTCCAAGCAAAAGAAAACCACTGTCTCACAGCATATGGAGCCCCCCCCTGCAGCTGGGAGTTAAAGGAGTGAAAGCGAATGCAGACAAACACGTAATCCCAGCTTGACATTTACTCTGTGTGAACTCTCACTGAACTTCCTGTCACATAGCTGTGACCCATAGTGAATGTGTGAATGGCCGTGCATGAAAGACTATGGGGCAGCATTGCCTCTCTAAGGTCTTTATCCTTGTTAAATGTGAATAATGCAAAAATATCACATGTATGAAATTGATTACTTTATGTAGGATAAAATTACTTTGTATGTTCATGGGAGGCTTTGCTGAAGCATCAGCTGATGGAACATCTTTCTTAAGTGTCGCCGCTTTTTGCATCACCCCTTCTTTATTTGTTTCATCCCTTGTTGTTTTGTTTTTTCAGCAGTAGAGCTCACTTTATTTTATTCTGAAGCGTGCAAGCTGCACAATAGCTTTCTGGATGAATATTTATAAGTGAGCTGGTAGGTTAGGAATGATCCACAGGTTAATGAGGGATGGGAAATTGCTCATTAAATGCTGTGAAGTTGGATAATGCCTGAAGCAGACGCTGAGATCAAAATACATGAACATGTATGCAGGGGCCTCTAGACACTAGTCCCTATTCCACATTAGGAGAGAGTTTAAAGCTATCTGGGGTGTTATGTCATTATCAACCCTTTCATACTACATTTCCACAGAAGATCAAAGTAAACACATTTCACTTTCTGCATCCTACAATATAATTACAACGCTATGCTCAAAGGGGAACATTAGGCTAGATTTACCCGTGGTCGCACCAAGCAGTAATAACAAAATGTCACTTATTTGTTTCGTGTACAAACTTACCTAAAATGTTACAAAAACATTTCCCTTTAAACACGTATGTATAGATTTAATCTGCTCATACTGACTGTGCTGCATCTTACTATATGTGCTCATTTGACTGCACGCAACTTCTTTTATACCCTTTTAATGGAACAAACGGGTGCAGATGGCCTTTTCTGCGGCTAAATGGAGTTTTTCTTTTTTATGCACTCTGCAGCGATCTGTGTTCACAACATGCATTCAGCCCTGTGTCTATTTATAGCCTCAGATAAACTAAAAGCTTACTGTCTATACTGAAAAGCAGCAGGATCAGATCTTTCCTCAAAAGCAAATTATAACATGGTCCATAAATGCTGACAGTATTGACCAACAGAAGAGCTTGGTTTTTAAAACCTCTATAAGAGTGGGCATCTTTATGACTTTGGCCTCATCCTTTTTATTACGCTGTACGTTAAATTTACTACATGGCTACTCTCTATTTCCCAGTCACATGTATTAATACTGGAGTCTGTCTGGCGCCTCGTTTTATTTGTGTGCACAGACGCCATCTGACATAGTACTTTAAAGACAAAATACAAGCTATGCCAATAAAGGGGAGCAAAAAGCAAGATGAAAATAAACTGACGAGTTTTGTGTTATTATGGATCTTTTTGCACTTAAACAGATACAGAAAATTGTTGGGTTATAGAAAAATGAGTAAGCCAAATAAAGATGTCACTTAAGCATGTGGTGTGTGCAAACTTCCTGTTAAAGCGAGAGGATGGTCTTCACATTCAGGTTAAAAAGCAGGGCTGATCTCCTTCATAAGGCCTAAACTATTAAACTAATTCTTTGGAAGGAGGTCTGGATTCAGGTGCTTCCTGTTGTACCTCGCTGCCTCCATGAGCCCCTTGTGCTCTGTAGCTGCATGTGTTGCTTCCTGCCTTTGTGGAACCAGGGAATGGCTGGAGCTGCTGTGATGGTGGTGGTGTTGGTAGGTGGATTTTGGCTGTCTGTCAAGGGGTCATCAATGCTCTCCATAGTGCAAGAGTGTCGAGGGGGACTCTTGTCGCGTCATAGAGCCTGAGGGGAGAGAGGGAGAGGGGAAGGAGCTATAGTTATCAAACCCAATGATTTCTTTTTCCAGATTTAGACACAATCACATCACTACCAACACCACCGTTATCGTGTCGGTCTTGCCATCGGTCTTTTCATGCTTGTTTGGATCTGTTGGCTGTTTGTGTTAGTCAAAGGGAATTAGTTCTGACTTAAATAATGGGCATATGAGTAAAAGTTCATGTTAACATAACAGTGAAAAGCCTTCTGTTTCTCTGATTTGTTTTAATTGCCATTGACTTGTTAAGCAATGAAAATAACTCATTAAATATTAACAGTTCCCTGTTTTTAAAGTCTCTTGCAATTTCCTCACACCATTCATCTTTTAATTGAACAGCCTTTATGATCATGCATTATTTAAAGTCCTCATTAAATAATTTTTTATGTGCAAGTGTTTTTATCTGCTTTGCTTAATGTTGTCAGGCCCAACAAAGAAGAAGAAAGTCATTCATTTTAAAGGTAATAAAAGTGTTAATTCCTGGAAAAATATTTAAAATGTTGATTTATATTAAATCTGGAAGCATAGACTAATTTCAATTCTAGTTCAAAAGTAAAGTTATTAGTTTATGAGAGCAGACTTTTGGAGAGAGGGTTTTTAAAATCATAAATCTGACATTTGCAATGACAGCTATAATTTTTTTTCACAGTTTCATAGGAAATTTAACTGTATTCTCTAATCCTGCAAATAGTGAACCTGTTTGCCAACTTCACTCCAAACTAAAAAATCTCAACAACTGGAACATACTTAAAAACATCAAGTTAAAAATCACTTTTTCCACCATGTTACAAAATGACTTTGCTGCAGTTTTTTATGCACAGGGGGGTGCTGCATGCTGATAGTAAACCGTCTGCAGAAGTAATCGGTACAAAGGCTTCATCAACAAAGCACGTAACAGGAAATGTCATCTAATGATGCTGTCATATCAATAAATAAGCAAAGAATATCCTTGCTCTCTAATCTTGTGCTTATGTAAGCAGCTGGATCAGTTGCTGCTGTAATTGTCCACATACTCGCTGGTGCACTGCACCTGATACCAGACACCCCCCCCCC
>JBAMHW010000026.1:13541033-13553583 GCA_037177495.1 Rhadinocentrus ornatus | reverse complement strand
CCCCCCCCCCCCCCCCCCCCCCCCCCCCCCCCCCCCCCCCCCCCCCCCCCCCCCCCCCCCCCCCCCCCCCCCTCAACCATCATCTGTGGTAATACAGACTAGTATTTTTCCTCCAGGTCCCAGTAGCTATTGTTTATCTCACACCAGATGCTATATTCTGCCCGGTGTGATCTGGAAAAAATGAGACTGGAGACATTTCGTTTCGTTTTCACATTGAATTCAACGTCATATACGACTCTATGGTGCGCTATAGACCACTGGTCCGTAGCGGTGGCTTAAAAAGGTTATGTTTGTTTATAACGTTTGTTATCTCTGTGTTTCTGAGATACTGGTGGATTATTTAGTCGCGACTCACAAAAATTTTTAATTTTTCTATTTCGTCGTATGGCCTCAAGTGCATGTCTACGTGAACGAGCGCAACATTTCACATGCACAAATGACGCCTGTCTCTTGGCTGGAGGAGGGCAGCGATTTTCGGCTCATCACACAAGTTCCATAGAAAATGAAAAGAGAAGGAGCGACGTCACCTCCCGTGTGTTCAGACCATAACTTGATAGGTGTTTGCAACTCGAGCTGAATCAAACCAAAGCAGCTGGGACTGTGAGGGGAGTCTGCAGCAGAGCGCTGCAATGCCAGTGGCGCTCAATTTGCAACTGAAAACAGCACAACTTAAACACAAGAGTAAAAAAGAAAATAATTGGACCATTTTATTTTTATGATCGTTGAAAACCCAGATCGTAATTGTGAATAAAATCCGATTAATCGCCCAGCCCTAATGGACACAAGACAAAAGGGACATTTTGGGGTTGAAAATGGGGTTGAGTTCCAAGTAGCAAACACATCAATGCGGTTGAAAAAAGCCTCTTTCAAAGCTGCACTCATATGCTGACAACTGATGCACAACCCTGCACTGCATAGATGCATAAATGTGCACGTCACACTGTTTTATCTGCAGGGGAAATTGTTGTGGCTCCTCTATTGACATTATTCTGTGTTCCAGCATGCAGTAAAGAGCACCTTTGCACTGCGTGAAATCTGATTCAGGTCCCTGCATCTGTTCTTTGGTCTCATTGTGCATACTGTATGTGTATGCTAAATATGCTGTTTTCATTATTTGCACTGTTGTAGACAAGGTCTTTAAAGAATTCTTAATTTTTTACATACAATTTCATAAAATGCACAAGCACTTAACCATGCAATACATTGTTGTGTGTCTCTGCAACGTTTGATGATGATGCAATAAATGTTTATATCTGGGAATGAAAAACCTGGTCTACCCCATGATGCTATGATTACTGATAAGATTAAAGTGCGTCATTCTCATCATGGTTTTGCATATCTTTGTTATGGAGAATATTGCAGCAATTTCACTATGCATAGTAACCTTTAAGATAATGTTTTACGGCAAAAACTATGGAAGTTGCCTAAAAAATGAAGTCTGAATCTGTTTCTACTGGACATCAACAAATGCTAAAAATCTGCCCACTGCACGTTAATTATACTTTTATTCCTTTTTTTTCTTTAGAAGTTGCAAAATTATAGCATTATGATCACAATAGGAACTCCTTGAACCCACAGTATGACTGATGGGCAAAAAAGAGGGTCAGAAGCTGCAGGAGATCAGATTTCAGCACAACACGGGCTTCTTAATTAGTAGAGCTTTAGCAGATTTATTTTTATGATGTGGAGCTCATACAATTTTATACGAACAAGTATTACAAAGAATCTTAAGCTGACATATATACACACATATGTTCCTAATTGCAGTTATTTGAACAGATTGCAGTAATTTTCACAACTGCTGGAATAATTTCCATTCAATTGTATAAAAATATAGCACAGATCTCATATTTTCATCTTTGTTTCCGTGTTGTTTTCCAGTTTATCCCCCTTCATCTGCTGTGGTTCCCAGCACCAACTGTTTATCCCGTAGTTCTTATCCTCCATTATATAAGTGACTGAACATGGATGATCATCTATCTGTCAGGGATTTTGTTGCAAAGCACCACACCAACACAATAGGCACATTTTGGTTTTAGACCATTAAAAAAGAAATATATCTAAAATGAGACAAAGTTCATGCAAAAAGTATATATATGCCAAGCCACTAAACTGTTGTACAACAAGCCAGGAGAGGTTGCTTAAAATGACTTTAATATAAACTTTTTGACCTACCCATTAATATGGAAAGTTGACCTGCAGCTGATAGTCACTATAGTGCTTACAAATTGGAAAAAATATCAAAATTCTTTTCACATTTCTGTATGTGCTATACCTGAGAGGTTAAATAAAGACCTTGTATCTTACTATGCAACAGTCTGTGTGGCACATCAGAATCACTCATAAGTCACTATAAAGAGCTGCCTGCAAAATACCGCTCACACAAACACTTTTCTCTGTTGTTTGTCACTTTGTTGCTGCCCACATTTCCCTCTTTAATGCATCGGCACGCAGCTCAGGCCTTACCATACCCCGTTATACCGAGTCAAAAGGCCTTTTAAGCAAATTCACTGTGTCTTCATTTCACAAAGCAGTGCTGTGAATGTGTCACAATTTTCTCCTTGTGTAGTTCCTCCATTACATCTGTGCACATGAAAGCATGCACACCCACTTCCATTGCTAGTGATCTGGCAATTTAAGACCACTCTGTGCAGCACTTCATTTAGCTTCCTGTGTCGTACCCACCGGCATTCACACTGTGGGTATGCAAACACAGCCAGAGACACACATAATAATTTTCTTGCCGACACGTCAGGCAACTAAGTCAAACAAAAGACGGATTGAAAATGCCTGACACAGTACCATTAAGGCTGCAGGATTTGCTTTAATCATTGAAATCCCTTCCTATGTCTCCTTATACAGTGGATCAACTATCAGGATAATTAACCACACTATCTGACCTGCTGTGGTAGGCAGACATTCCCTGACAGTGATTCAGGCCTTGCAGGAATTAGGGCGATGTTCTGCAGTATGCAAAAGAAAAACCCAATGCAAATAAATAAATCCCTGTGCTTTGTAATTAGCCACCATCTCTTTATAAGCTTGCCTCTGCTCACAGCTGAGATCCTCTTGGCTAATTCTCTCTAGTCTTTTCTTCCCTCTCATCTATCCCTTCCTCACAACCATTATTTTTCTCTTTTTGCACTTTCAAGCATGTCTTTTATATCTTCTGTTTTCCTTCTCGTCATCCACCATCTCCCATCCTTTGTTTTTCTCTCTTCACCTCCTCCCCTCTGCTTGCTTCTTTCCAGTCTGTTGCCTGATTTTCATAAGATTATTCCACCCGTTTGGCAGCCCTGATGAGTATCTACAGATTAAAAGCTGTCAAGCCCCTTTTTAAAAAGCCTGATTTTTTTTTT
Source organism: Rhadinocentrus ornatus (assembly GCA_037177495.1). Taxonomy (NCBI): domain Eukaryota; kingdom Metazoa; phylum Chordata; class Actinopteri; order Atheriniformes; family Melanotaeniidae; genus Rhadinocentrus; species Rhadinocentrus ornatus. The sequence continues at coordinate 13,550,224 of JBAMHW010000026.1, read as the reverse complement.
TTTTTTTTTTATTCCCTTCCTTTTTTTGTGATGAAGTGAATTTGTGTCCCAAATAGCTCCTCTGCACTCATGGAACTTCAAGAGGCAGAAATAATGAGATAGCATGCTGACTGACATTTCCAGACCCCAGCGTGTCTGTGTGCATGCATGTGTTGTCTGTGTGAATGCATGTGTGCTTGTGTGGGTGTTGTATGCATATGTGCAAAACAGAGCCACCACCAAGTATGGAACCTCCGCAGTACTGATCATCAACATACATGTAATACACCTCAGTTTTGTATGCATGCAATTAAAAATGTGATATTTTTAAATTAAACAGACTTTTTTCATTTAGAAAAGCAAAAAAACAAAACAAAACAAAACAAATAAAAACCCTGAAGATTTAAAAAGATATTCATTCCTAAAATTTACTAAAAAAAAGAAAACTGCTGCCTCTCAGTTGCTTGATGTGCTTATTGAACATCTTTAATATGGAAAGGCAGTGCTGCTTCACAACTGGGTTTAATGTACTGGAATCTTCTGAAATTAAAGTTGAATTGGTAGTTTTAGAAATGAGGCCATCTAATTTTGAAGCAATTGTAGTGAATAAAAATTTCCAAGGTTTGATTAAGACTCCCTGATAATGCACTGTGGCAGGGCTCTTTAACTCCAGTAGGTTTTAGAGGATTCCCTACTGGAAACCACCAAATTTAAATTAAATGGATCCAAAATCTTGTCAAATTCTACACAATGTCTCATTAATTTGAGTTAGTATGTTGAAAAAAGGAAACATCATAGACCTGCATTACAGTGGCCCTGAAGAACTACAGATGAGAGCCCCTGCATGATGAACTTTAATTATTCCAGTTTACAAATGTTGAGTTGAATGAAAACTGGTCTAGATGCTCTGAGCATGCTTCATAGTTCCAGCCCCACGCTAAAACTAAGAAGAGGTCATCAACAAATAGGAATAAAGAAAATGAAGGTGCATCACGCATGCTGAGATGGAAGTGCCATCATGTAAGGATTGGTCTCCTTAATTACCTTTGCCTACTACCATTATGTCTGCTTAGTTTTTGTTTTGTTAAAGCTTTTATCTGCCTTTTATAATTTTTTTCTTTAAAGAAGAAAGTATATCTTGCAGTTACTCTACTGAATAAGAGGTCTACAAATGAACAATGTGGTACTTTATTAAATTCTGATTGCCCCACAAAATTAAAGCTTTCTTTTCCATTTTTGATTTGTAGAGAGTTGATAACCATAACATGATGTACTAAAAGAACACTGCTGCTGCCACTATTCTACAGCACAACTAAGACTTTAAAGTAGCATTTTTCATTTTAGGAAAAACTAAAGCCTAGTACACACATAAGGATTTTTTTAATCTTATGAGATTTTTTATCTGGTCAAAACCTCACACATGAAGATAAAAAATCAGGCATTAAGCAGTTTTGATCATAATGTGTGTGGTGTGCTCTGGTTAGCTCAAGTCTCCCATGTGGGAGACCAGGGTTTCGAATCCCCCAGGGGACGAACATTAACACCTTCTAGTTGGGTCCTTGGGCAAGACCCTTAACGCTACTGCCTAACCATTGTAAGTAGCTTTGTATAAAAGCGTCAGCTAAATGATTGTAATGTAATAATCTAATCACAGAATAACACACACATAACGATACTGTCCCGCAACTGATCTACAATCTAATCCTCCGAGCTGGAAATCTCACGTAACCAAATAAAAAAAAACAACAAAAAAAACAAACGTGATCTAACAAAAACGTAGAAGAACAATAGCAACAACCGGCAAAAAATGTAGAAGAAACATAGTAACAACTGGAAAACAAAGCACACAACATGGAAGGGGATATATAGGACGAGGGAATGATGGTGGTCTTGGGACTATTGTTAACAGACTGGAGACAGCGTTAACACAGACTTTATTATCTTCCTTGTTCCCCAGCCAGCTCGCTCTCTGATTGGTTACATTCCGGCCCACGTCACCCTCCACACAGTCACAACTCATGAGTTGTCGGCTTTCCTCACACATGAAGATATCGGATCGTAAATTTTGAACATGTTTAATATTTCCGATCCTTGGCTTTGACCCGTTTCGGAGCGGATTATCGGGACAAATCGGCTCGTAACACACATAACATGATAATTATAAAGGAAAATCTTATAAGACTCAGGATAATCGGGTGTTTGCCGTCTGAGGTTGGGAAGAGGCAAAATCGGGACAAAAACAGACAGATTTTCTTAATGTGTGTACCAGGCTTTACTTCAATTTACAAAGATAATGGCTCCAAGAGTGGATGGTGAGGTTGGTGGCATAACCCCACTAAAGTAACCTGTTGGCCAGTGCTCTCTGGATACTGGATACACACTCTTCAACCTTCAACAGATTTTTAAAAAGAAAAAAAAGACTCCAAAATGCCAAATTCACCTTCTTTGGGAGTGGGTAGATGATGCCCACCCCTCCTCTGGCCTGTCATGTCAGACATGATTCTATCAAGCAGCCACACACACTGGTTCTTGACAAAGACTGACAAACAGTACATAGCCAATTACTTCTTCTCTTTAAATGAGAACACTATAATCCCTCCAAATTTATCAGTATATATGTGGTTCATATATTTTCAAAGAGATACAATCAGTGGAACTTTTTTCCCTTCATGTCCAAATGTCTGATGTCCAGCTGCCACACTGCTGCTTCCAGCTACATCTTGCTCTGTATACTGTTTATGCTAGGTGCCACTGTGGTGCGTAACTGCCAGATTGTGTGATGCGCCATTGCTCGGGGCTTGTTTTTCTGCAGCATGCCTGCATGTGTGTGTATGCGTGTGTGTACTGGCCACCAGGTACAGCTGATATCATTCTTTTGCAGATGTGCTCTGACATTTCCTTACAGCTGAACGCAACCCCAGATTGGTGGACACATGGTTGCAAATACATCCAGCAGACATACACTCACAAAGGAGGAGAGCCCAAAGGCACAGTGAGCCAGAGGATGAAATGTCAGTGTGAACAGGAGTCTGTGTGAAAGAGATCGTTTACAGCAGTGTCTAGAGAGGCAGCGGTACATCAGCTTTGAGGGGTAAACCCCAGACAGATACACCTGGAAGCAGCTCATGAACAGAGAATGCAATACCCTACAGGCAATGTTTGCATTGTGTTGGATATCTAAGGCTTTTAACTTGGCTTCATAGATTAGGAGAGTGTGTTACAAAACATGGTGAATGTAATTAAAGGTGTTCTCACACCTGAAAGTCTGTATCAAGGTCCAAACCAAGTGCATTTTTCCCCAATTCAGATTCAATTCACACTGCCCTTCTGCACTTTATGCAAGAAGACAAAGAAATTGACACGATAAGTCTCACATTTGCTCTTGTTTAACCCATTGCAACTTTAACAAATTTAGCTGTTTGGCTATTGCAGTTTTGCAAAAGGAACATATCCAGAATTGTCTAATACAGGATTATCTGTCTATATTTTCTTTTGAAGAAAGATCGAGACTGCAGGCAGGTTTGTGAAGAACAAACACTGTCTATGAAGCCACAATTAAGAGCCAAGTTTGGCAAGTCACACATAATTAAGTATGTCTGGCATTGTCCTGCAAAAATGAACCTCTGAATTAATAGTGTCCTCCATCTGATGGACACTAATACATATACATATTTAGAGGTGGGTTAAAGGCTGAGGCTAATTTGTCTATTGGGATTAAAAATATATATATTGTTATTATTGCTACATCTAAAACAATTGAATCATCTCTTGGCACTTATATCAGCCTGCATGTTCTAACTAACTAGATATAACCTTATTTAATTGCTGAATACCAGTTTCTTCACCATCTTTCTACCCACCTATTATAAGCTCAGAGGCCTCTGCGGCATTTCTGCTAAAAGTTCATATTTGATTTCCTTCTTGAATAATTTGAATAATACAGCCATTATGGTTTCTCATGGAGTTTTGCCTGAGGTCACACACTCAAAGGTCAGACACATCCAACAGTGAGTTGTTTCGTTGGTTTTTAAAGACTTAGATTTCCCCTGTCTCTGATTTTTGACCATTTTATGAACTCTACATGTTGACAGATCAAAGCTCGTTGCAATCTTGCATTAAAGAATATATTTTTCAGCATACTGATGAGTCATTGATGGAGTCTGTCTGAGCAAAAAGTAGTGAGCCATGACCCATTCCTTGCTTGGAATAATTGAGTCTTTAAAAGGTTTCCTTTTATTACCCAATCCTGACATCCTCACCTATCACGGAATCTTCCAGAATCCCAAATCAGCTTCTATTTGTTATTTATTGTTATTCAATCATATTTTTCTTTCTTTGCCTGCTTCCCGGTCGTTTTAAGTGTAATTTAATAAATATAATGAACTAACTAACGAAATATACTAATTTAAGACTTCCCAACATTTCTGGAAACAGCAGATTTGGTTTGGATAACTCAAAAAATCTGGGTTAAGAAATGCACATGATACACACCAAGCTAAAGCCCAGCTCATTTCAGAGCTTTCAAATGAGGATTAGTGTTGTTTTTGTTCTCCTATTTTTTAAAGACTGTGTAAAAGAACCACATATCAAGATTTTAAGGTGCATTAAGTATGTAGAAAGTAGAGATTTCAATGACAATAAGAAAAAGAAGAAAAATCCATACCTAGTGCCTGCCTGTTAGATTGTTTTCCTCTTTTTACTTTGCAGACATGCAAGAGTAGAATTGAGGTCTTGGTTCATGCCTTTCAGAGTTTAAAGATTTACTTAGTGCTTCATACACCTTTTAAATGGTTAGATAAACCATTGAAGGCCTGTGGAAGTTTGATGAATGCTGATTCAACTATCTGGCCTAAATGATGAAGAGGAGGAAAGTGGGGTAAATGGGTGATGCTGCAATGTATTTATTTATTCATTTAACTTGTAAAGCATCTAAATCATATTAGTTTAAAGAGCATTGCATGTCATTGCACCTGTCTGGTGTTTGTTTATGAGAATAACAGCCTTGCATGTTTTACCAGCATCTTAAAGTAAAATGAAGTCAACGGAAAAAAGAAATGCTGTTTTTCCATACCGATATACAGCTGAGTGTATATGTCATTAACAATGCAAAGGAAGGAAATGTGACAAATAGATATATGTGGCAGCAAAGGTAGTATAGTGCTGTAATGATGGCTTATGATGACAGCTGTGATCATGATGTGGCTGATGGTAATGACAGGGACTTTGTTGAAGTTGATGGTAAATGACACACAGTGACTAGAGCAAAACAACGGCTCGAGGCTGCACACAGAAATAAACACACCAATATAATTAGTCTGGTGTTGGTGGGTCTGTCTCAATGCGCCTTCTGTTAACTTCTCGTGTATTTACTGATTTTTGAGCACGGTGTGCATATGTGCCTCAGCTAATGCATGCTGCAATTTGCCTAAGAGCACGCCTTTAAGTCTGTTAATAAAGAGTTTGTACTGCTGGTGGAACTTAAGACCCTCAAGACACCTCTTTTTCTATATAGATGTTGATGATTCTTGTCTGTTTAGCCTTATTGACCTCTACAACCAAAGTAATCCGCCTTAAAATATGCATAACCTTTTACTTGGCAGAGCTCCCCATAAATCTGTTTATTCCCTCTTTGCTTCCTTACAAAGCCCACTTAACAAATTCCAATTAAGCAAAACAGCAATACATTATGAATGATAATTCAAATCAGTGAAGTCCCCAAAGCAGATAAAAGCATTATTATTATTATTGCTCTTGTTATGTGTAAGGCAGCTTATGAAAGACTGTTCAGTTCCCTTAAATTTGGTTAGCACCCTCCTGCTTTTGTGTAATTTGGATGTTATGTCAACAGAACCTCTGCTGTGCAATCATATGAATGCTGATTGATTATTATATACAGACATTATGGATGTTGCACCAAACCAGTGTTGACACTAATCAAAATTCAAAACAGATGGTTTATGGTTATTGCGTTGAAAACACATGCAATGATAGGATTATCTGAGCTTAAGTTAAAAGATTTTTTTAAACTCAATTAACAAGTACAGCAAGTAGAAGTGAAAAAGCTAATGGGAAATACATATTCAGCTGGAATTTTAACCTTTTATGATGCTACTCTATAAATGTGTGTTATGTGTTTTACTGCGTGTCTCATGTTTACATTTAGACAATGTTGTTGGGATGTTTCTGTCCTGTTAATATCATAAAGTTGCTACCATGAGTGTGAGGGACAGTGCAGTGAGACAGACCCACCAACATCTAGCAATCTGGATTGACTTATTCAGCAGAAATAAAGCTGTAGATAGAACTTTTGTACTTTTCTTTCAGTATTTCTTTTATGAGTATAAAATATCCATTTTAGAGACTAATCTATGCTGTGAACATATACAACTTAAATCTTTTGTTTTCACACTATAGTGTTAAGAAAATTGTGAATTTAAAGTTACTTCAGGATAGATCAAATATTTCCTTTGGAACAACTTAAAGCTTTTAAATGGAGTTTCTATGAAACTGAGTCAGTAATTCAGATTGTTTGAAAGAAACTAGATGATTTGAGTGAGTTTACCTCAAAACTGTCTAGCTGAACAAACCTAAGTAGAATACACTTGAATACACAATTAGTTGTTACCAAGTTAAAAGAATAATTTAAGCTGATTAAACTTTTCTCTGTCTTTACAGTGAGAAAGCTGTAGAGCTGTGTTTGTCATGGACAAACTATTTTATAGATTTTTACATATGCATCAAAATATTTTTTAAATGGCCTAAAAAAATTATATGCAAAACTGCCCTGAGCAGCAGCAACTTAAGCTAAAACAAATTCTGGTTAAAGGTAAAACAAAACTGATAGCGAAAGTTAAGGTGAAGCCATCTGTAGCGCTCATAAATGTTTATCTCAAATAAAACAAACCAGCTTGGACTCAGCTATATGCCGATCTGGATTTTATTTAACCAAAGAAGCTACATTATTCTGAGGAGGTAAATGTAAGACTTCTGCAGCCCAGGCAATTTAAACTGAACTGGAAATACAAAGCACATAGATTGAGAGAGGCTATTATTGATTATATGATTATATATTGATTTGTTTTGGTTGAGACCAAATGGAGGCTGACGTGAGCTACACTTACAGCTTTGTATCTAAGCACACGGCTTTGTAAATACATTATGCATATGCATGACATTTAAATTCTGCAAAAGAAATGGCAGAATTTAAAAAAATATAGAAAAATGTATTTTTAAAATTGGGTATTCAAAGTATTTTCAATTACTTAATGCACATGTGTTCGCGACATTGGTGGGAAAAAAAAACCAGACCAAGTTGGGAGGAAATGTTTGATTGCAGAAGTATATTATTTATCAGAATTGTTTAAGTTTTAAATAGCTTTAATTAAGTGTAGGCTTAATGCTTAAAATAGCTTGTAAAATATATTAATAGAACCTGGGGTTTACTTTAGAGTTGTCTATAATAAATGTTGCCGTTAGACTTACTGTCTGAAGTTTGCTGTCTTTGTTTTTTTGTGCTAAGAATTCATTTTCTATTCAGTCATTACAGTGTATGATCATTTTCATAATTAGGAAAAAGAAAATCTAGTGGTGATGTTTGAGCCATAAGACTTAGAATGTCGAGGGCTCATCCTGACTCAAGCTTTAATAGGAAAAGAACAAAAAAATGAAAGTAAATGTTATCTGGGAAATATTTGGATGGCTAAACAGAGGCTTGTTGTGCATAAAATTAAAACAAAAAGTTAGATTGTAAGTCTTTTTCCATATAGGAAACATTTTCCTTTTATTTTGTTGGATACATTTTTATCATTTTTCATTTCTAAAATGACAAGGACTAATTAGGCTGTTGTACTACCTACTTCCATAAGGACAATACAATCTTCCCACTCTCTCCTTAAGCAAATGTTTTCATTTAGTACTGTTATTAATATGCCTTAGAAATATTAGCATGGAAAAGAAAAGGAATAGAAGACTGCGTCTGCAAACATTTAAGAAAAATAGAGCAGTTGAGCAAATTTTCATTGCCAAGCAATTAAACAGCTTCCTAGCACAGTACTTGGACAACAAGACAGATTTCCAGGGTTGTTTCAAATAGACATTAATAAGCTACTGTAAGTCACACAACACATGAAAGGTTTCAGCTCCAGCACATCCAGTATGCACCATGTGTCCTTCACTTGGCCGCATGTGTGCATTTCAAAGGATAAATGTTCCAAATATATCTGTCCCGGTACTCTGAATTTCCAGGACCACTCTCCATTCAGTGAGTGATAACAGGGACCCAGCTGTGCTTTCTGCCACCACTGCTGTTCCAAAGACAAGTGGGGGACAGAGGGAAGGAGAGGTTGAACTGACCCCCCTACACTCCACCCCCTCCTCAGCGGTCTTGACCCAGTTAGGACGGTTCTGTGACTGATAACCGATGTAGAAGCCGTTAGACAAGCATTATTGAGACAATAAATGAGCTGGGACTATAGTTGCACTGCAAGGAACATTAGTTATGTATTTAGAGTAGTGCTTGGTTGAGCTCTATGTCCAGCCATACTCCATTCACTTGTCTTTTCTCTCTTCTCTCTATCCTCCACTGCCCTCTCTCTTAGCTCACGTCTGATGTCATTTCCTCCTACCTGGCAGAAGGAAGCAATCTAGCTCCCATTCCCACACAATTCCTCCACCCACGCACCCTCAGCCTCGTTATTTGCCAAAGAAGTGCTGAGTTACAGATCAAAATCTGGCCAATCTTCCTCTACTCTTGATTCTATCTTTTCTTCTATATCAAACTGCCAAGTTTAGATTAATGTCAGAACGTTTCCACTTTTCTTTTTTGTTTATTTAATCCAAACCCACATGGCCTCTGTCATTGTCTAAGCACTGCAGTAATAGACTGGGGTGGAAAGAAAAACTGGAAATATGTTTTTTAAATGAAAAATTTATTTAATATTTTACATAAAAGAAAAGATTTAAGATAATTAGAAATGTGTGTACTTTTTTATTGTATTTTTTTTCTACCCTATTGTGGAACTTGTACTGAAGAACAATCTGAACCAGCCGACTGTAAATATGGTAGTTCAAACTCATGTTGCTGATAGTGATTAACTTTTTTTCCCCAAATATAAAAAAATAAATGAATTAAAAACTTGGCTGCACGGTGGTGTGGTGGTTAGCACCACAGCCTCACAGCAAGAAGGTCGCTGGTTCGAGCCTCGGCTGGGGGA
>JBAMHW010000026.1:13523119-13540933 GCA_037177495.1 Rhadinocentrus ornatus | reverse complement strand
ACACTGCTGGGATAGGCTCCAGCTCACCCCGCGACCCCTATTGGGAACAAGCGGTACAGAAAATGGATGGATGGATGAATTAAAAACTTGTTAAGTTGAATTTTCCACTGATGCACTTTAACAGATTTTCTCTCACCACATATTTGTTAATAGGTCCCAAAAGCTGTCATTCACATAAATTACGTTTCCCTCCATCTGTTTTCCGAACTATTTAATCTGTTTGTGTTTAATGACTGGATTAAGTCAAATAAATAAAAAGAAGAAATATAATAAATAAATATAAAAAAAATAGGCTAAAATTGCACACTGGCCTATTTTAATGCATTACATGACTGTAAGAAAAACACAAGGAAAAACAGAGAAATTCAAACATAAGATTGGTGTGGCGTGGGGGTGGTGGCCGGTGATATTTGAGATTGAGGTGGGATTGTATGGGGCACTGTGTATGGTGTGGCTTCTTGAGTCTGTCTTCAGTTGTCTGTGGCTGGCTGAGCTGTCGCCTTCTATTAATTCTCATTGCCTTCATTATTACTATTTTTTAAACTATCATTCTAATTTTTTTAATGATTATTAGCACTATCATTGCTATTTTTATGAGTATTTTTTTTTTTTTATTTGCTTGTTTTTTCCGTTTCCTTCTCTTTTTTGAATATGTAGTCATTTACTTTCCCTTTTGCTTGCTTGCCTGATGTTTGTCTTTTATTGTCTTCTGTTTGCGTAGCTTCTAATGTTTTCTGTTCACTTTACCAAAATACATGAGAATTTTTTTTAATTTGATGTCTTCTGGATGCATGCTCAATCAAAAATTGACTTAGCACATATGTTTAGCGGAGCCGCGACAAGGAGCTTCTGGGACGCTTCTGACATGCACCGCAGTGCGCCTGATGTGAACCAAACCATTGACTAAAAAGTCAATGTGTGCTTTGCAAAAACTCATTGATGGTAATGAACAGTGTGAGAATAAATTAGCATAATTTTATCTTTGCAGACAAAGCACAAATATCTGTTATGATTAAATGTACTTTACATCCAGTAATGTTGTTGTTGTACAATTCACATTGAAATTAGATTTGAAGAATCTTCCTATTGTTCCAGCTGCATGTGTGTGTGTTTTTCAAACGTCTGTGTGTGGGCATTGTATTTAGTAAGTGTAGCTGGGGGGGTTGAGGAGTTTTTAACTTGACATTTCCAAGGATCAGCAAGGATCAATAGCAAAGGTCAGAGAAGCAATAACCTCTGGCTTGTAGTGACTCTTAGAACAGGAAGTCTGCCCATGGCTGCCCTGTCAATCGCCTAACACCCATGCAGTGTATTCCCTATCAACATCGATCAAGAGCCATGGCTTGTTTTGCTGCAACCACCAGCTCCAGACTGAAGATGTTCTGGAAGTGACATCCTGTTAGTATTGTCTGAAAATGGCAAAACATTTTTTCATGACGCAAGCGAGGTTAGTGTGGTTTGTGAGGAGATGGAGTATTACCTTCACTAAATTCCAGCCAGTAACTCCAAATGTTTGTGACACTTCCTTTTTTCTGTCAATAGCCATCTATTTTTCCGAGCAAAGGCAGAGCTTCCACATACCGAACTGGTAGGCATTGGGCAGAGTGGAGAGCTGCCAGTTAGCGCCGCATGCCGACAGTAAACCTTAGAGACTCGACCATTATGAAGTCCATCATGTGCACTGAGGGCACACTGTGCACCCCAGATTGTAAACAACAAATCAATAGCTCATTTGTCATTTGGTTTGGAAGGAAACAAGTTTTTTTCAGGGAAGAGATCCACTTTTCCAATCCAAATGAACCAATCAATCTCAGGTCTCTCTCGAGGCCTCCATGCCAGCGAGCGGGACGAAGAGGGAGCGCGAAAAACTGGCTCCCGCCTCCCTTTTCTCACTCATGTCTTTTCCCCCACGTCTTATCTCCTTTTTGTGCTCATCTCTTTTCCATTCTCACTAATACTGGCTCAGCCTCGAATGCATCTCTCTATCTGTTTTCCCTCCAAGTGTCTGTTTCTCCAGTTTCTCAACACCACCTCCCACGTTTGCTTTCTCGTGGTACATTTGTGATCCGGAGAAGAGGAGGAGAAAAAAAAGACTGGAGAGGAGAATGGGTTTCACTGTTCCGCACTGATGGTATTTTGTGTTTAAGTGGAGGGCAGAATGTTCCTGCCAGAGTGCTACTGATGCTGAACAGGACTGGCAGGTGGATTATACCTTGTGCTGCTTTGTCCCTGGACAAATTTATAGGCAGCCCAACAACTGGGCACCATGGGAGAAAAGGTACAATGGAGGCTTGATCTGTCTTTTTCTTTCTACCATCTCTCCTTTCTTTCTCCCTTTTCCTGAGGCTATTCAACTTTGTGTGGATCTCTCTTCTCTCACATTCAGTTTTTCACTTTTACCCACCCACACATACAAACACACACTGATAGGTTGAACCTGTTAGATTTCTTTCCCCGTCAATGTCCACACATGAAATGCTAATGTCTGCCCAGCATGTAGAACTAGATTTTCTAAGCATCTGCTTGGTTATCTACATAAGACATTGTGGGTGCGGAGATCAAGTGGTAGTGCGTATGAACATGTTAATGAGAAGGAAGGATAAGCAGAAACACTTGCGCTCTTCAGACAAAACCAACATTCAAAGATATTTAGGACTGTAGGCCATTTTAGTGAGATTAAACATATTGTGTATGTTTTTATGGGATCCAAGCAAAACAAGATGTCCTCTGTTGAACAGGCCACATTATTCTTTGTGGGTTTTTGCTTTCATTTTGTGTATTATATCTCTTATGTGCCTGTCTGCAAAGATACAAAACCCAACTTCCACACCAAAGAAGCCACTGGTCCTGGAACTGTTCATTTGAACTTGATATTATCATGATATTCATCTACGCAGTGTCTGCCTGGTGCCTTGTTTGACACACACTTAAACGAGTAATTAACTGGGTCTTTGGCCAATAAGCTGACCAATCATAGCAGATTAGGCTCTGAAGGAATGGGGCCTTAAAGAGAAACCAAATTGGAGCATTGTGAATAGTTGAAAAGAGGCAGTGTTGCAATGTAGAAGATGGGAATGTTTTCATTTTATGTGAAAGAATGCAAAACCATCACAGTACAAAAAATATAGAGAGAATAAGGAACCAGCATCTGCGCAATGGGCTCCGTAAAATCAGAGTCCTCAACATAGTCTTGAAATAAAAATAGACTTTTATAATTTATGGTGTAGAAATCTAGCATATTTACATGAAAATGTCTATTTATATGCCTGTTCCCCACCTAAACAATAAAAAGAAAATGCAGCCTTTCATTGCACTTACTGTATATATACTTAGTAACGATTACTGCTCTTTTCACTCCTCGGTTACACTCCGTAACTAACATGGTAACATATTCTTCGGTATCTTCCTTGTTGGGTTTAGGCAATAGCATTACCTGGCTTAGTTTAGGGTTAGAATAACATCATATTTGAGGCTAAAATATCTTTCTTGTGTTCTGCAACTATCATATTACTGGATGCCTCTTTGACACTCCACATGTGGTTGCTCTAACAACAACTGGATGATGTATTCATTGAACATGATTACAGGTCAATATTAGCTGCAAGAACATAAAACAATCTGTGGAGCCATTTTTGGGACAGTCTGTCATTACTCTAAATAATGTAATAGTTGAGACATGACTACTAACAAATCTCTTCTGTAAGCAACTACAGTACATTTTCCTGTTAAAGTCTTGTACTGTACGACATCAGTTCCTTGCTATCTGATCCATAAATGAAAAATAAATTTAGTTGAATTGCAGAATCAAAATGTTTGAGGGTTTATCCTGAATCTGAACGGTGTATGCAGATGCAGTTTTAGCAACAATCAAGTTGTAAAAAAAAGCATAAAAATGCAGCTGTAAATATTCCTCTGTGTCTTTCACAGAAACTTAAATAAAACCATTTTTTCTTTTGTGTCTGTGGGAGAAGAGAAGTTGTTTGTTTTTTTAAGCACATATCCCAGGTAAAAAAGGTGGCATTGGATGACATGTACCATAAAAATAAGCAAATCAGTTGAAAACTTACACAATCTTACTGTACACATTTAATAAAACCCATTTTAAACCAGTAAAAAGCAACTTTTTACAGAATACAAGTTAACCTTACCAGCTACACACACACACACATCAGAAGACTTACATAAATCATTACATCACCTAATGTTAACACATTACTCTGACAACAAAAGCTCTATTAATTGTAATTTTTAAAATAATAATCAGCAGTGAATTATGGCTTTTTAATCAAATGCTGGGTGTAAGTTTCTACAGCACTAATGAAAACTGTTTCAAGCATTCACATTGTTAACTCTATTAAAAAGCCTCACATTAATGGATAACAGAATTGTTTTTCTTCCTCTACTTAACAAGCTGCAGAGAGCTTACTTTGAGCCATAAAAATCATGAGATGACTGAACAAATAAAAGGTTTACCCCTTTTACTCATGTCTTTACTTGGATACTTTTTAATAGCACTTGAAAAGTCGTAATGTTTTTAGTGGTAATGGACATATCTGACAAGTTTTGGTGTTATCACTCAAGCAATGTAGAAAAAAAAAGAAAAAAGATAAACTCAAAAATGCACTGAAGCTTTGCTGTCTAAATCGGTGTGATTATGCAGCAGCACACACACTGACTGGAATCAAAAACATCTGATCCTAATGATTTAGAGGAGTTAAAGAAAAAAAAAATACTTATGCTTGATTAAACTATTCGCACAGGATTTGTGGCGCAAACAGCATATTTTTTTGTCAAGATATTGGCTACTCCTTTTCATCCTCTTGCCCTTGGTTCCTAACCCACATACACACACACACACACACACACACTGCACATGCTCCTCTTTCTCTCTGTATCTTTATCAGTCAGTATACATCCAGCCTCTGGTGGCTCCCTCCCTGTGGACTCTCTAACTCTTCATATTGACTCTGTCCTGTCTCAGGAGATGATCACGTCTCCCACAGGAGTCATTCTTCTTTTGCACATGTACCCTTGCACATATTGCAAAGAAAAGACTTACAGTCCTCAATGTGAGTGTAAAGTGTGTGTGGATTCATCATAATATTTTAAGATGGTGGTGCTACTTTATTGTTATCACAACTTTCGTTTTAAAATCACAGTATAGAGTGCAAAAAAAAAAAAGAAAGAAAGAAAAAGCAGATTTAAGAAAACTATTATTATGTTTATATAGAGCTATGTAGCAGTTAATGTTAGTGTCATAAATCACTAAGATGTCACTGCCCTAGGATTATGAAAATATATTATGGTCTGAACGATAAAATACTAATTAATTAAGGTTAATATAGCTTAGCACATTGCCTTAACTAAGACAATAAATAATGTAAAATTATTATTATTATTATTAATAATAATAATAATAATAATAATAATAATAATAATATTAATAATAATAATAATAATAGTAAAAAAATTATAAGGCATTAAATGAATTTTGTTTGAGCCTCAAATATTTACATTAGTTTTAGTTTCACAAACCCAGTGATAGGACTGGTCAGTTAACAGTATAACATAAAGCAGTAGGTAGGGTCATTGCATGAAGGTCAAACAGGATGGGAAGTGAATGATTTTGAGAAAAACATTCAAACCAGTTTGGTTGTGGCTCAGGACTTAGAGCAGTTACCCACTAGTTGTTTCATCCTTCAGGCTACTTATCCAAGGGTGCAATCTATTAATCTACATTTTAGAGGGAAAGTTAAAATTGTCTCACATATTTTTCCACAAATAGGCACCATTAGCATTAAAGTTAAAGTTTGCCAAAAATATATATATTTTTTTGTCATTTTTGTCCTTGCATTTGTTCAGTGGAAACACAATCTGGTTCTTTTAGCTCCTCCTAGCGCTACTAATGGGATTTGCAAGAATCTGCTGCACCTGAATTAAAGACAATCAATCAGAGCCAGGAGGAGAACAGAGGAGAGGTCCACATGCTGCATAGCAACACCCTCCTCATGCCATTTTCCCTGATACTGGCTCCAAACAAAGGCAGTGAAGGGAACAGCCAGCAGGCATAAAAAGACTTCCTCTCCCTCCAGGATTATGAAGCAGCGGCTACACCACGGTGACTTTCTGTATGCCTGGTGACACAGTGACTACTCACAGGGATAGCTGGTGCCAAACAAGCACTTCAGTCGCTGTAGCTTCCAGCTTCTCTCTCTGTTTTGTTCATTTCCTCTGGACATGTTTTTTGCATGAAAGTGAATGTTGCATCAAAGCTAATAAGCTTCGATTTTGAATTTTGGACTCTGGGTCTTTATCCGCTGAAAGGTTAACTCTGTCAAAGATGGATTATTAACAGGTCGTTAATATAAAACAGGATACAACTTTGAAGAGAGCTCCTTTTGCATAACACCAAACAAGAAGGGAATACATACTGTGACTGAAAGAAGTTTATAAATACACATATGCAAACTGTTTTACACTTCAATGACCTCACTCTGCTCTCCTCTCTACCCCTGACATGAACATACAGCTCATAAATAACACATTCTGTCACCATGCTAATGAGTACATTAATATTAATGAAGGTAATTAGTGCCAATGATGAGAGGGTGGGGACATTAGCTTTTTTTCTGTACAGCTGGACTCTATATAATAACATAATTATACCTTTTGGTCTTTGTAATTGTTAATCTCAGTCAACTCTTAAACATTATATTATTTTATTGAACATATGGTAAAGCTCTATTTTTTCTTATAGTAGCTGTAGAATGGGAAGTAATTTGGGCAAAAATGTGATACAAATGCAGGTTATTGATCAACTGATTAATTGCTAAGAGCTTGGTGAATGTGTGCTTTCTTGTTGAAGTTTGATTAATTTTCTTCAGAGTGCTGTGGACACAAGATCTATTAAGATGTGGTTCTTTTAAAATAAGCATGTGGAAATGCTGCAATCAGCCAATTTTAATACTCTTGATCTCATTAACTGCGAATTGAATTTTCTAAAATAAATTTCTTTAAATTTTTTTCTTTTTCTTTTCTGAATGACAGTAAATGGAAGCCGTTTACAACCTGGTTTAACAAACATATTTGCAGTTTTTACACACTGCCAACCCAAATGCAATACAGTCATTGCCTAAGTTCCCATTGCCTTTTTTATTGTAATTAAGACGATGCAGACATATTAACTAGAGAAGGTGTAGGTAGAAAAAAAGGGTTTAAAAAAAGAGGAAAAATGTAGTGTTTGCTCAGATTCTCAGATATGATACAATACCCGAAATATTCCCAGAGATTAAAGTCATTCATAAAGAATTTCTCTTATTTTTATTTTCTTTTTGAAGATGTCCATTGCCACCTAATTTGTTTACCTTAAACTTGTTAGCACAAACACAAAATCCACACCCTCCTTTTGGTTTTTGGAAAGGATTTACTTCACTAGTGAATAGAAACCTTCCTAATTAAGGAAATAGCAGTAAAACTAAGAGCACATTGTATTCTGAGGCTTTTGAGTTCAAGGGCCAGCTCTAACTTTGAATAGAAAAATCTGTTTGAGTGGCTGCAGTGAATGGCATTTTTAGGATTATGTTAGTTGTGTGCATGCAAATCTTCACTAGCATGAAAATCTTAAGGATGCCCCTCGTATATTTCCTTTATAGTATCACAGGTTCTTCATAAGTGAAGTTTAGATACCACAAAAAGCACTAAATCTTACAACTCTGCTTTTCAAGGGACCAGTAGAGAAAAACCAGTAAGGGACATAAAACCAGCATTGGCCAAAAGCACATTTGGCCAACGTTGGCTTCTAAAGTGCTAAATCTAAGCTAAATGTTTATACAAAGTGTTTTCCTTGGGACCAAACCTCTGGCCTCAGTTTAAACTCAAAGAGATTTGTGGGAAGCAAGGTTTGTTTGCCTGCGCGTGTGCATGTAACACACAATCACCTTTTCCTCCTCCATCTATCAATCGGGACATGCCCTCTGCTCCTTCAAATCAGTCTAGCCTGGTCCCATTACGCCACAGTGTATCCATTTCTCAGCAAAAATAAAGGTAGCAGCTTCAGTTCTTATGTCTTCAGAGAGGAAATGTTTCCAAACTTTTGTTGGAAGTTCGCAGCTTTGGGTGTGAAATATTTTTGAGTCATTGCCATTTTAATCTATATGCCAACCCATGGTTATAGCCCCCTATTTACTCCTCTTCAGTGAGGATTACAGACTAATTTTCTGCAGAAAGTGGTCTCAGTTCACACATCATTGTTAACCAAATGGTTTGAATGTGGGTAATAACTGGAGATAGGCTTGAAATGGTCAATTTGTGCACTATTAATTGCTGCTTTAAATGTAAAGTCAGCTTAGGCTGCTGGTATAAAGAACATTTTAACTACCTTGAAAACCACCAGTGACAGGAGGGTTTTCATATGTCAAAAAAAGATAAAACAGCACATAAGCCATCAACACATCAATGTTCATCCAATTTGGTTGCCACAGATACCTCTAGGACACAGTTTTCCCACCCTTGTCATCGCTGTTTTATGTCATAACCATAACCACACAGTTGCCACGACACATATGATCTCAGATGTATTTTATCTTGCAATCAAATCAGTTTCACACCCCCGTATTAGCCTCTGTCAGTTGGTAATGCCTTCTATGTATCCTTGAATAGCCTCATAGCTTTTTGCATGTGTTGGCTTAACGCCATGTTCATGTGCCCAAAGTTGTGTCTAGAGAATTTTAATCCACACTAACATCAGGATGGATGAATGAATTAAACTAATGGAATTAATCAAGCACATGCAGATGGACATGGGGTAGCATGTGGATTACCGCATGGCTTAGAGTGCCAAAATGGAAGCATTAAATCATGTGGCATGTGCCAAATTGCATGCCTATTTAACACTGTAACAAGTATTAAACAAAACGCTGAGAATTAAGAGGTAAAGATATGAATAAAATCATTTTAAATTAGCATTAAAAAAGCTGATTTCATACCTGATGTGTTATTAAGAAAAGACACTGAATAATTAGCCTAGCTTTTACAGCTGAAGTTCAAAACACAATATACAGTGGATATGAGGTCATGACAGTGGCTCTGTTGTTTAAATGGAAATGATGGTATTTTAATCATTTTTCAATGGGCTAAATGTAGTAGGAGAATGGTGGACAATGTACATAACTGATTTTACAGCCTTTTAGTGTGTACTTTTATCACAATTTGTACAGCGGATGTTACACACACAAACTAAAAATCTATCTAAACAACTCATATTTCTTACTACACATAGTGTAGTAGGCGGCAAAAGTTTGCTGCAGTTCTACATCATGAAACCGTGACACACACTTTCATAGAGTAAATTCCTGTCCTCTATTCCCTCTCTGAGTGGTTTATCAATACAATAGGACACTTTGCAGCTAACTTAATCAGAGGAGGTGTGTTGGGGAATGAAAGGAAACAAGAAGAGAGGATGAAAATGAGCCAGTGCCATGAGAGACAACGAAAAAGCAGCAGAGAGGGTGAGAGAACACGTTGGACTACTTATGATTTATTTCCCCCTCCAGGTTAAGGAGACACCATTTGTATTCATTTCCCTGTATTTTTATCCTAGATTTATCTTGCCTTCACATGCTTGTCACCACCACACTAATTTTATTTTGGCCAGGTGATGTCCCATAACCAGCTCTTATTAAAATTGCCCCCATATGACAGCACATAGTGAACAAGGGAAGGACTTAATTTTATTTAATCTAATTTATTTATTTACTTATTTATTTTACAGGGAGATTAACAGGTTTCCCTAGATAGGATAATGTGAAGGATGGAGGTAATGGTGTCTGTCCTGTGAGGGACACTAACATAAGCAACTCACCGCACACACATATTGTGTGTAATATGCATGTGCATTTTTTTATTCTTACTGGCAAGGTGAACCAGTGGTGCTCCAACCCAAGGACAAAGACAGTTGTCCCTGTGATCCTCCTTGCAGGGCACTGCAGAACAATTAGATGAGAGTGGAGGGTGACTGCAGTTTCAGGACAGTAGACACACATTAACATGGGGGGATGTTTGAGCCTGGTATGTGACACAGATGGTCTACGTTATATGCAAGTTTGTAAAAAGAGAAACATTTATTTTCTTTATGCAGACTTAAAATAGCATAAAAACTACAAACGGACTTTACCAGTCCAAAGGTAACAAAATCTGCAGCCAAGAAACAGAAGTAAAAGAAACATTTTGCACTTTTAATTAGTATTTCTTGGCTTTCTAAACAATTAGCAGAAATTTGGAAGTTACTGGTCCCAATAAGACCACTAATCTGTGTATTCTGCCTTTCTCCTACATCATTACACAGTGGTCATGAATGAACATAGTTTTAAGGTGTCATTATACTACTATATGTTTTTTCCTTAACCTAACCAAATTAAGATATATCAAATAGGTGAATGCTGGAACAGATTTTGTCACCTTTGAATCAAGCTTTCAAGTTTCTTCTTAAAAGGAACTGGTTGCTGGCAGAAGCCAAGAAACTTTAAGTGTATGCCCAATCATGTAAAACAATTACTTCAAAAGGATTTTAAATTAAAACAACATTGTTCAAAGAAAACAACACAGTCACCTTGTTATGTTTGTTGCTTTCTTGCCTTCCACATCGAGTCCTTATATTCAGCTGGTGTATCCATCCAGCCGAGTGCACCCAGCTGCACAGCGATTACAGGTGGGGTTTGAAACGGTACACAACAGCGAGACGCATGCATTATTAAATGAACCCGTGTTCAGATGAAATTGCTAAGCCAGCCAATAAAAGGTAAATTACCAAAGACAAAACGCGGCTGCAAGGAAGAGAGAGGGGCCTGCCTGAAATTGCATTGCATTAATGAACATCATCATTTCTGAAAATGGAGAGGAAACAGAGTTGCACCTATCAGCACAAGACAGAGTGAGGATACGTGAGAGCGAGATAGAACACAACATTGACTACCTAATTATGCATTTTATCATTTCAGTCACAATAGAGTGCCTCGCTTCTTTAGTTGCCCAACGTGCTTGTGCAGCTGTTCAACTGCTGCTTTAATGAGGAAGATAAAGAATAATCACAAACACGTTATATTTACATCCACTGACCACCAAACTGCTTCCCGTTGCAGCATAACACACAGGTACGATTTTACATCCAAGAAGGCCACATAGTTGCAGTCTGTTTATGGATGAAGCGACCACAACACAAAAGACGTAAAAGAAATATTTCATTTTGTTTTTGTGCATCATTAAAGCTCATGTGTGCTAAAATAACCCAGAATAAGCTTAATGGGATCAAACAAGGCCGTGGATGATTTCTTTCATTGTGTGGTGCTCATGTTTTGACACTGTAGGAATAAAAATTGACTCAAATGACCCCCCCTTTTGCCTATTCTATTGAATTTCACCTCATGTCCCTGAGAGTCAAAGCAAGCACAGATCCTTGAGTCCCTGCAGAGCTTTAATATCATGTTGCTGGTCCTTCACATTGTGTCCCCTGCATCCATCCAACCATATAACCAACTGGCGCCACAGCCATCCGATTCCCTTTGGCTCTTAAAGTAAAAAGAATAAAAAGTAACAGTAATCACATGAAAGGAAGATAAGTGGGAGCAGAAGAGTGGAGGAGATGTACACTGCGGGGCTCTGACACCTATCATATGGAATCAGCACCTCGTGAGTAATGGGGGTTAAAAAGGGAAAAGCTCTTTCTCTCTCGATGCCAGATGGGCTCGTGTGTGTTGGATCAGAGCTGCGAGTGAGTGAATGAGTGAGTACTCGCAACCCTTCTTGGCAGTCCTCTCCGTCAGCAGCACAAATCAAATGGCACGCAGGACTCAAGAGCTGATTGGTCCACCTCATCTGAGCTACCATCAAGAACTGGCAGGAAAAGCAGCTTTGCAATCCAAAATGCGAACATGTTTCACTGAGGTTGTCACTGACTGACATTTAGACAAATACAGACAATTACTATAAAGCAAGCTGTCTTTTTACAAATGGCAGCTAAATGTTTGCCAGAAGGGGAAATATTCACATCTGTGTGGGGTGCTAAGAGATTGGAGCACTTTCTGGAGTCGTTGATGATGTCTGAAAGGCTTATAATGTCAAAGATTTTTTTTTTCCTGAAGGGATTTCAGGAAAACAATGAGAAAACTGTGCACTAAACACATATGAATGCTAAAATAATTGCATGGCTGAATATGTAAACATCTCCGCACGTCTTTAGCAAAATTTTCCTATAAACCAGCCATCACTGTACTTAAGCACATATTAAACTGACATCAAAGCAAACAAAAAGTGAATAGCACAGCCCGCTCTGGGCAACTAATCTAACTAATCTTAATTCTCAGTGTTTTACTCTCAGAATTGATGTGGGTGGTTTTGAAAAAAAAAATAAAAAATTGTGCCAAATATATATTTTTTTATGTAATTTTAATTGATTAATTTTTTTTTTTATTGGACAAAAAAAAAGTTTCATAGAGGAACGTTACTGCATTTCCTGAGGATACTGTAGGGTGCATGGGAGCATGCTCAACTAGTCTTCATGCATTATGTGAACTTGAAAACTGCTTCTCTATATTCCTTTGAATGTTTTGTGGGATTGGTTGCTTCAGGACTGAGCAATATGGGGTCTTAATTGTGGAACGTTATAGCTTGATTTGCATTGGTAGTAAGGAAAGGAGAAGGCGTATTGCAAAATTTAAATTCTTGCATAAAATATAAATTTATTTTTCCCATTTCCCTATATTTCAGCGATGGTACGCGTTCAAAACAGTGTTGGTATCCAGTTGCTGGCAAGAGGCACGGTGCCGTAAAGCAAAACACTGCTGCCATGTGACGCTCGGGCCAGTTATGAAGTTCAGTTTCTAAGCCTCGGGATGGTGCCGGGCTCGAAGAATGTTCATCATCATCATATTATCATTATTATTACCTAAATATATAATTAAATAATCCAGTGATCGTTGCTTCTATACACATTAAAATAGTAAATATATTTAGTTTAGATCATGGTAAGCACGGCTCACATTCTGTTGAAAATATAGCTTTTTTCTGGAGTTACTGGCTGCTGACTCCTACCAATGACTAAATACAAAAACCTCACATCCATTTTCAAAACCAATAATTTGACAATTGTGCTGTCGGAATGAAAAAAATATTGTTCATTAGCATGAATTTAAACTTTGTGTTTTGTGACTATTTAAATTTTTATTTATTTAGTTATTGTGAGATCAGGCTGGTATATACCAAGACTTTAGATCCTGACATATCTCCTTGTCATGGCCACTTTAATTATGGTCAGTCAGTAATCATGTAAGAAACATTAGTCAATGACATCTAGTTATCAGTTTATTCTGTTAGGTTGTATTAGAGTCATCATATAAACTGTCACTGTTTTGAGTTTAATGGCTCTCATTACACTGTAACCTGCAGCCTCCTTGAATAAAATAATCCTTTTGTTACATTGAAACATGCAATAAACATAAGGCATGATAAAAGCAGGGGTCTGGAGTTTAAGGGTTCTAAAACTGTAGACAGAACTATGCAGGCACTGCATGGAGACTTAGGCTGGGTAACAACTGAAACGACAAAAGATTTAAAGGTTTGTCTGGATTAAATCAAACTATTCTTTGTGGGCAAAACGTTTTTATTTTGAAAAGGAAGAGGAGATTTTCTACTCATTTTTGTTATATTGTTACTTTAAATAAACTGAATCTTTCATCAAGGACTGATAGAAAATCTGCTACATAAGCACTATTTTATAATTACAGAAGTCTTAAGAAACTTTAAATAAGTCAACACCTTAAATTTATAAGATAAATCATATAATAAAAATAAAAATATAATAAAAAATAAAAAATAAATTTCTTCATCACAACCATGATCCTCTTTCTCTCTGTGTATGTAGGAGTGTGTGTGTATCTGTTCAAATACTAGTAAAACAAAAATAAGAACACAAGCGCATAGTAATAAAAATTAAATGCCATAGTTTGCCTGTGTGGTTAGCAGTCTCCAAAACCTTCTCAAAAGCATAAAAACAAGAATATTTCACTAGTATTTTATGTCATAAAGAAAAAATATATATTATATTTAAAATGGGCTTAAAAGTTTTAAGCCAGCTCTTTATTTCTATATTGAGGCATTTGAATATTGTATAACATAACTTACTTTTTTGGGGGGGTAGAATCTACTGTCAATACTTAAGTTATAATTGTAGATCACATAAAACAGGTTCCAGTGTTGGATGACACACTCAGAACTCTTTAGAGAATTATTTTGTGCAGCACCTTTTTCTTTTAGATAGATGATGTTTCCATTATTGAGTCACAATGGCTCAGCAGCAGTTATGTCTACAGACTCACTTGACACCCTCCTCCTGCTGTAAATTGAGGCCCGGGCCCCGCGAGGGTCTGCAGAAGCAGTAATTATTCATTAATTGTTCACTGCCCGTAGCCTTGCGAACAGACATAGCCCTTTGGACATGCGTTCACAGTGGGAGGAACTTTTCTCTTCCAATTAGGCCAGTGAGCTGGCGATGGAGAGAACACGGACCATCAACCGCAACGGTGCCCGTGAGCAGACCTGTGGGAGACGCTGAGGACAGGCAGCAGGCGTTTAGGAGTGAGTATGGTGATAAGTACAGCTGGATGCTTGAGTGTGTGTCCTTGCCACTCTCTGCTAATGGCACCAGAGATGGAGATAAAAAGAGAAAGACAGAAAGAGTTGTGCAAAAGTGAGGCTAAATGGAGATGCTTCCACACTTGGATTTATTTAATCCGTGTGCTTGTGATGGTTTGCCTCTCTGTCTGTCCTGTCCTGTCTGTATGTTCTATTTCTGTAGTGCAGTAGGTGGCAGGAGAAGGCCATCTGGATAATTGGAGGCACAGAGGCCCAGTGCTTTCCCTCTCTAAATCCCTGGCCTTACTTTGTCCAAGTGCATTTCAGCGTATCTAATACTACACTGCACATATTCAAACACAGCCACACACATATCCCCAAACAAAATAATACATCCAATATTTTCTGTTTTGATCAAGTTTTTTTTTTTTATTAAAATGTTATTTAATAGGTAAAACCAAACCACAATGAGTTGTTTATTTTGTATACTGTATGTTATTCTTATATGTGAGTCTGTGCTACATGTCAGTGTATGAGGACCTTGTAAAAAACAAAGTGGGAATTAATGACAAAGGGAGTTTAGACATGTTAACAGCTATAGATTGTTAAGGCTGAGGTGTCCAGATGAGTCTAGTGACTTTACCAAGTGATTGGTGCACTGGCCTTGCTAAGAAACTCGCTTATGAAGAGCGTAATATTTCAATGCAAGAGCCTGATGGCTCATTTGACATCAGACATACTGTACCACATGAAGGCAATCTACCGAGGCAACATCCCTCTTTTTTTTCATGCACACTTAGTAGTGAGTTGATTTTCAGCTGAGTGATTCGGTTTTAAATTGGCACAAAACTGAGTAGCAGTGATTTTTTTTCCCCCCTTCCATCCAGAACAAAATTACTGGTGGCTCACTGTTGCTGGGGTAACACAATATTCAGCATCAGCACAAGAAAAGAACAACCAGACAAAGATAACAGCAAAAAAGAAAAGATGATGTGACGACTTTTTATTATATCTACGTATGCTTCCAGAGAACTTTAGTGGCCTCTTTCTCATTCTAACTGCATTATTTATAATAAACCACTGACAGCAATATGCACAACAATAGGGCATCAATAACCTCTGACGTTATTAACATCTCAGAACCTGGGAACACCTGGATCCACTTCATCACATTGCAGCTGCAAATTTCTTAATGCAGTGGAAGTGAAATGGGTTCTGGGCAGAAGGGATCCACAGATAATGCAACTTCATTAACAGAGAACTTAACTGCTTGCCTGAATGTGTTATGGCATCTGCATGGGGTATTTCATCTGGGATATTAAATATTTACAGTTAGTGTGAGCATGTTGAATGATCACTGCACGAGGAAATATTTATTCATCTTGCTGCATCCATTATTTAGAAGGAAAAAAAAAAGATATGGGGTCTTTTTTTCTCAAAAAATAAAAAAAATCAAACTTTATCATAACTCTTTAAGGACATACCATTTGTCTGTGCTGCAGGAACAAAGAATTTTAAAACACCTAAATGTATGTTGATCGTTCAAAGAAATGAATATTTCACCAGATCTTGCATACCACTTGAATGTGGAAATGCAACAGCAAAAACAGTTCTTGAACGTGCTTAGTTCGTAGGCATTATTGGCACTATTTGATGGGCACGTTGTGTACTTTTTTTGCAATCAGAGGAGGTCGTAGAAGTCATAAAGGCAGGGGAAAAGAAGGTTTGTAAAGTTCTGTTTTGTGGCTGCAAATCCAGTGTGTCCAGTCAGTAGTACTTTGGGACCTTTGCAGAATGGGTGTATATTTGGAATTTTTTTTTAAAGTTTGAGGATCTGGATGCAAGGAGATTTTGAATGGGTTAATGGTTGGACACATTTGTTTCAATCTGCCAGAGGTTGGGTTGGAGGCTGAAGGCATGCATTCATATAGGAATGATTTGCACTATATTGAGAAAACATACATTCATACACACATGTGCTGCCAGATACTGCAAAAAATGCACTAGGATGTACTACTTCGGTATGCTTTACATAGCTTAACTGGATTATTGTGTATAAACTCACTTTGGTTAAATTAACCAGAAAAATTTGGTTTTTCATTCACCTTGTCTATGGTTTGAATTTTATGGCTAATAGGTGTCTTCAGATAATTTCTTTAATGGGGAAATACACAGGAAATACACTGGTACATAAACTATGTATTTGATGTTTTTGAGGATTTCAGTAGAGAAGAGGCTACAAAGTAACATACTGTAAGGTTAATTGAATTATGTTTATGCTGATGTGCACCACTCATCAGCTTTTTGACCCTACAGGAAAAATACAAGCATTCGTTGTATTATATTTCTGCCTCTTGCAGTGTAAAACATCAGTATTTGTCTGAGTGCATGCATTAACTCAAAGAAACTGTTGTGAAACCAGTACCTCCGGAGGGAGATGTTTTCCAGAGATTTGCAATGCTCAAAAGTGTAAGAGAAATGAAACACACAGAAACAATGCTCACTGAGGACTAATTCTCTTTCATAGCATCTAAAACGAAGGCTTGATAGAGGTTTCTTCGCTTTAAGTGGATGGGAAAGGAAAAACCACAGCAACAAATGAAGCAAATGAAAGCTTAATGTAATGCAAAATAAATATATGTATCATCATTTTACAACTCTTTTATTATTATTATTTGTTGTTTTTGAGCCTGAGCTGTTAATTTAGAGCATTCAGAATGACAAGTTTTAAAATATTAATAAAATACCCCATAGTGGAATCTCACTACATATATTACTTTACAGTCTCAGTATAAAAAAGAAGATAATTTAGAAATTTTAAGAATATTGAACAAAATTGAACAAATGGATTTCTAACATAAATAAATAAATATAAAGTCAAAAATCAGTGATACCAAAGGGAACAACAAGATAGAAGATGCAAAGAGTTGCATGTCCTGTGTGCATCGGTATATAAAAAGCAGTGTCTCGCTCCAGTTTGGAGCCAACACACCCAAAGAAAAGCTTTCCATTTCAGGCAGCGGTCCCCTTCTGCCTGCCCTCTCTCCCTGTGACAAGGCCACAGCTCATGCTCATCAGTCTTGAATCTTTGCAGTAGTTGTGTGGTTGCGTGTGTGTGAAAAGAAAAGAAAAGAAAAGAAAAGAAAAGAAAAGAAAAGAAAAGAAAAGAAAAGAAAAGAAAAGAAAAGAAAA
>JBAMHW010000026.1:13458707-13487337 GCA_037177495.1 Rhadinocentrus ornatus | reverse complement strand
TGCTGGGATAGGCTCCAGCTCACCCCGCGACCCCTAATAGGAACAAGCGGTACAGATAATGACTGACTGACTGACAATGACATTGATGCGTGGTATGGATGGATCTATCTGAATGACATCAGAGATAGATGTGTGACACAATACTGTTTTTTACTACAAACTGCCCAAAATTTGCTCAAATACTCTAAATTAGCAGCAATTACATGACCTGCAATTGAAAACTATTAATTTAACTTTAAATGTGTGACATTGATATAACATTTTTACACTCAACAGAAGCTGATTTTTTTTTCATGATTTGCAGTTGTCAGTCAACTTATTCAATATTTTTTTTATTAATTTCTAATAAATTTTGACACTGAGCATATTAACATCAGACTTAAACATAAGTTAAGACCTCTTTCACTTCTTATATTCTTTTTTCCCCCTTCAAACATCAGCAGTGATACGTATCAGAATTGCTGATCAAAGCTTGGCGTATTCTCAGACAAATTTTCTGTCAAAATCTTACTGATGAAGACACTTAATTAGCTGTAAATAATGATAACTATCGGGCCTAAACCGGATCTCAAATTAATAAAAACAAGACTGAATTTGGATAAAATCCTTCCTCTCTTTCTTTCTCTCTCTCATTAGAACTTATGTTGGTTACCAGCACAACCAATCCATGTCTACCATTACCTGAGTTGCCATGGTAACCCTCCCCCAAAAAAGAATTTATTTCAGGAAGCAACCCATTGGCAACAACCTGTGACTCTCTGCCTGTCTTGTTCTCTCCCTCCTCTGTCTGTCATCATTCTGTCTCTTTACTTTTTCAGACTTTCTTCTCCTTTCTATACATCCAGTGATGTTTCCCTTCATTCCTCGCCTTCCTTATTCTCTACATTTTATCTGTCTGTCCCTTTCCACCTCATTAGCTGTCACAGTGTGTCCATATTCAGCCACTGGGTGAGTTCATTTGTAGCTACAACCAGAGGAAATGGTGCATCAGTTCTCCTTTACCGGGCTGTTATCTGTACTCATGGCTGAGGCTCCATGTGCGTCAGTGCGTTCGTGTACAAGTGCAACTCTCTGAAAAGAGCACACGTGTATTAACATGCATTGTGCGCATGCGTGTGTGCACCCGCGTGTGTAACCGTTTGTGCCAATTATTTCATTACCGACTGACAGATTTTTCTTTCCACCATTACTGCTCCCCTAGCCATGGGCAGCAGCAGCAACCCCAGCAGTCTCTCTCACACAAACACTCACATACATACACACATACACACACAAGCTAGCTCATGGCAACCAGCTAAAATCCATCAATTAAGTAGGCAATTTGCTCAAGTGGTTGCACCTGGGCCAAAAAGCAGGTGGGTGGCAGTGCTGTTTACCTATCAGACATTATTAGGGCTGAGATATCGATGGTTTTACTTCTGCCTTCCCTCTATGAAGTCAGATCTGCCTTATAGGTTCTGTGTGTGAAAGTTTGAGAGATTATGTCAAGTCTTCAGATGATAACTGGAATGCACTGTATCTGTCAATGTGTGGCAACCAAATGACAGATGATGCTAACATTTTGCAGATGTGCCTACACATGATTTGCGTCTAGTTATCAAGCTGTTGACATGTAGAAGAAGCAGATGCTTTGTCTCCTTACACACATATCCATCAGTGACAAGACTGCTTCAGTTAACCCTCTGAGTGTATTGTTTATGCCTCATTGTGGACTGCGTGTGGCCTATGTGGCAATATTTCATCCTCTCTGGAATCCCCTGATAACCTGCCACATTATGTGTGTATAAATGTGTGTGTGGGCAAAAGACCCTTCATAGCTGCGTATGCATATCTAACCGTAGCTGCTCGTGTGCGGTGTTGCTAGCAGCATTAATTCACTATCTTGATGAACGGTGTGTTTGGAATGTATGAGGAAACTCCACGTTCTCACACAGTCTGTCTGATAAATTAGACTTGCAGCTACAAGAGTTTGCTTTCCAATATACTACAGCAAACTAAGATTGTGCACAAGGTCTGTCAAAACTTGCTTTATATTAGTAGTGTGTGTGGATGCATGCACCTGTGCTTGTATATGTCACATCTTCATGTTAATGTGTGCATGCTGCTGGTGTCAATGTTTATCTGCAAGAAGCAGAGCGCTCCTTTGTGTTAAGATGTAAACCTCATCATACAGATGTGCTCCGAGGCACGTCTGCATGCTAGTGCACAGGGTAAATCGCACAACTAGGTCTCACTTGTCAGTGTTTCTTCTCCTCACCGTTTGATTTAGGCAAGGGCATTCCGTTTCCTGCATCCCGCAAGCCCCATTTCCTTTCTCGCTGGATGAGGTTTTATCCTTGGGCTTATGTAGCAGAGCACAAGATATAATTTATTGTCTGTTCAGCAAGGCAAATGTGCAAACCTGGCATGTTTCATTTGCTGAACATATCATTATTAAAATATGATTTTCTCCCACCTTTTCTAGTGTTTTACGTTGTGTGAAGAAATGCTGTCTTCGGTACATCTGATTCATGCCCTTACAGTGAATATCTTGGCGATAATAACCACCAAAATATAAAACACTGGAAGACATGCACATTGTGTGAGGGGTAGAGGCTAGTAAAGTCAGTCTGTGATAGGAAAAAAAGATGAGTGATAACGTAAGACATCAATGCATACCAAAGAGAACAATATGCATTACTTAATCAGATGGTGAAACCCTTGTTTGTAAATACTGGAAATCTCCTACACCCTTATAGACTCTGCTTTTTGAGCTCAGACAGCAAGCAAATCAGGCTGCTTTAGCACCCATGAATACAGCATGCATTGTAAATTATTGTGTATGCAGTGTGTATTATTTTAAAGTGAAGAAAAATCCCTAGATGCAGCACTGAAAAGAAACAACACACCACGGTGGAAAGCTTTTTGTATTCATGAGTTTGGTTTTAACAGTCCCTGCAGGTACAATAATGAAGTTCCTCTCCCCCATGTGGAATGGACCGTAATGATTATGATGAAGCAGAATTGCCGTTTCTTTTTTTTCTCCTTCCCTGCTGTTGTATCAGAAAAGCTGTAAACATAAGCATAAAACTATATGTAGCAATAATGTTATTATAAAAAATAGGGGGTTATTAACAGACGCAGAGATGTACATGTTTTTGAAACAGATGCCCCAATATTCCGCCTACAAAGACTAACTGAATGTCATACTTGAGGTATTTATCTAACATTTAACAGAAAACTTCAAAATGTTTGTTTTCAGCTTTCTTCAGCTGTGCATAATTCTCAATATTTCTCTCAGTTTTCTGTATAATGAAAAACTCCATCTAATCAGTCTGGGAGTGAAAGGTGGTTCCCTTTTTGCATTCAAAATACTTCAAGAGACAACGAATGAGTAAACAAGCTAAAACATGCAATCATTTGAATAATGTTATCCCAGCAACCTGTCTGAATACAATTTGACACTGTAATGCTTGCCAGCTACATCATTTATGTCAATGACGATCAGCACGTGAGCTGCAAACCTGATGAAGTATCTCGCTTTGTTGCATGCCCAACACCCATGTCAGCACCTTTCCCGCCACCCGTTTTAATGGCATTAGAAGATAAATGAGTGGCAGCGCTTGTTATGACCCATAACGATGCGGCTTGTCCTTTACAGTGAGCTAAACCCATTTTCCTTCGCTGCGTAAGATCGAGAATAGGAATTGGAGCCCCACAAGCAATCTATTCAAGGGCGCAACAAGCTAAGAGGATGTGACGTGCCAATGTTTTTTAGTGATTTTCATTATGTGTCATTCTATTCTAATTCATTTTCAATTGGACCATAAGAGCTGTCGCCACAAGCAGTAAAAATGGCAGGAATGAACGAAAGAGGATCTTGTTTGGCTGCAAGACATTCCGAGAAAGAAAATAATGATCTTTATGAAATTGCTTTAGACACAATCTGACAGGCGAGACAAAGCAAGAGGCTGGCCTTGTTCAAATCGATAAAGCCTCCATTAGTTTTCTAAAGAGTAACATGCAATTTGTTGCGGTGGAGCAGCATAGCATTGGGTAATATTCTGCCCCTTTGACACAAGAAGCTAATGCACTATAGCCAAACTAATGTCAAATTAAACCAACACTTCTGTCAGATGGAAATGGAAAAACTGCTTGAACACACTGGATCCATAAAGCATGACCGAGTCGGTTATCACAGACACCACATTTGAGTCCCAATGGCCTCCATGGGCCAGGCTTTTGTGAAGGCAGAAACAACCTTGTTTCTATATCCATTCAAATGACTGTGATCTCATGCACACAGAAGATTAGACTTCCAAAGTAGCTATTGATCAGCTAGATGAACAGAGACACAGTGATTGATTGAACGATGCAATAACCTCATCTCTACTTTTAACACAGCATGAAAGTGCAAATTGGAACTGCAGAAGGGTAAACACACTTCTCACCCATCATTTCCTCAAGAATGTGTGGAAGCATCACATTTAAGCACCCTAGTGGTCACGTAATCAATATCCCAGAGAGTTAGCTTATGAATAAAATGGACATAGGGGGTGGCTCAGTTCCCTTAAATCAGCACTCTGAGCTTGTATATCTAGATGAATCCATTATAATCTTAAGGTTAGATCATCCAAAGGGGGAGGGACGAGCCTCACTTTGAGAGATGCTCATGATGGACATGTTGCCAGTGTTGCAAGAATGGGCCCAGTGGAATCTGCCTTCCCTTGGAGGAAAATGCTGATCTGAGAGGATCTTTCATTCTGCAGCTGACAAGCTGATAGACAAATGGCTTTGCTAGTCTCTAACCTTTCAAACCACCAGCCCTTTTCCTTTTTTGTCTGATTCTTTTGAGTGCTTCAGTCATTCTCTTTTATGTATGACAAAGAAAATACACCCTTTCCAAAGTGTCCCAAGGTTTTCAATATCAGGATATTTATAAATAAATGAGTTAACTGAGCTACTAAAACACCTTAAATCTTGTCTTTTTCAGCCTTTCTATTGTAGATTTATGGCTCTGCGTGGGATCATTGTTATGTTCCATGCCTCAATTTTAGTCGTGCTTTAAATGTAAGACAGTTGGCCTCACATTTGACTCTAAAATATTTTGGTAGACGGAGGAGTTAATTGTCAACTCAGTCACTGGGAGGTATTCAGGTCAAATGACTGCAAAACAAGCCCAAATCATGGCTACTCCGCCCCCATGCCTAACAGCTGGTATGAGACGATTGTGTTGATAAGCTGGGCTTAGTTTTCACCAAATGTGCAATAGTGTATTGAGCAGACATCTCAATTTTCCTCTTATCTGTCCAAAGATTGTTGGTCCAGATGTTTGTTCTGATGCAACTTTGCAAACCTTAACTGTCCTGCCATGTTGTTTTTAGAAAGAGTAGATTTTTCCTGGAAACTCCATTGTTGTTGTTTTTTTTATCATAGCATGATGAACTTTAACATGTTACATGCTAAGTCTGAAACTAAATTTAGGGCTGTAGATTTTTCTTTTCTTTTCAGTTTCTCTGCAGTCATCTTGTTGTGAAATTCCAGGGACATCCTCTCTTGGTAAGATTTAAAACTGTCTTGAATATCTTACACTTGGTAATAATTCTTCTCACTAGAAAATAATGGGCCCTAACATGTTTTGAAATTAGCTTATAAGCTTTCTAAGATTGATGGGCAGCAACAATTTCTTCTAACTGCTGATGTCTTTCCACCTTGTCATTCTAGTAAAACAGATCACAATGCTACACACCAGCAAACTGACTATATTTCTTCTTTTATACAGGTGCTCACACTTGCTGATCACCAATTCATCAAGTACAGCACCTGGCTTCTCTTTACCCTGAGGTAGTAGGGACGTACTTAATATTTCACACAATAATTCAGCATCTTAGCTTAGGTTATGTTAAATAAATAATCATGTTAGTTAATACTTTATGTGGTGTTGTTTATCTGGCATTGTATTCAACTAAGGCCAGATAAAGACCAGATGTTTTTTCAAAAATTTCTTAGGAAAAGCCTTATAATTGAAAGGGGGTGTACTTTCTTTTCACATGAGTGTATATGTAAAACCACACGTTCACATGACTAATTCATACAGCTGAACTCTGTTAAAGTGCAGTGACCAGAACGCATTCCCTGGCTACTGAATGAGATTTTAATTAAAGATACAGCTGCAGTTACTAAATTCATCCAATTCTTTGTGCAGGTTTCAGCATCTTCCACCCAGGAAGAGCATAATCTAACAATCTGATCCAGATCTGTGCCACAATTAACTACATTTGTCACACATTTTATCTCTAGCATCTGTATTACATTAATTTGCCTGAGGATGGAAAATGTAGTGCTGTATGTCCTTGCTGATTCAAGGTTTTAGAGAGCATTTTAAATCTATGACTTCAAGCTTGGATTGGTAGGACCTCAGGGAGAATCACGTGGCACCTCATGGGTGGAAGGGAGGGAATGAAGTGCATAAGGGCCATGCCTTTCTGACATCACTTTTTTCAAAGGCCAGTGAGTCACTAAGGTAAAAGCTGTGGCCCAGAGCTTACAGTCAGCTTTTCATTGGGCTTGAACCCCAGCTACTACTATTTTCTCCTTTTATTGTTCCACAGCACTGCCAGAATGCAATCAATAAGACTTAAGGAAAACTGGGTGCAATAGTGCACACTTTTTACTGTCCTGCAATCAATGGAAACTGTGAAAAATAGTGCCGTGAGCATATATTGAAGACACAATATGACAAGTGCTTTAGGACACAGGGCACATGGGGGTTGTTTGGCCTACTTTAGATTACCCTGAAAAACCACCACAGGTTTTTGCTGCAACTGTGATTGATTCATCAAAGTGATTTAATTAACAAACCCTTTAACTAATGAATCAATTAAGCAATTGATTAATGTGCATCGCCCTTATGGATTACAGCTGATACAGACCATTAAAGATAAATCTTGCTCAATTTAAAGCAGTTTACAGCAGATTACATGCAGGGGACGCTTACCTATGTGTCCCAGTGCTGTGAGGGATTTGAACACACTGAGGATTTGCCAAGTAAAACACTGTGATTGCGACGTTGTCTCTGTATGCTAAAGGAGTATTATTGCAGCTTTAAATGTGCGCACATTATCTTTATCTTACTTGAGCCTAAAGCAGTGCTCATGGGCTATGTTCCTCAATATCCCTCCTTTCAACAGATTAATAATAGATGCTTAAAAAGAAGAAATACTTAATGACTACACCTCTGCTGCTTAATCCCAAGTCATGCTGCAGTTTATTCGGATCTCAAGTATAATTGAACAATGGACATATTTGCAGGTGATAGTTTGCAAATAGACACATCTTTTTAAAGAATGTGCCCTTCAGTGTTCTGTGACTGTAGCTCAAAGTGAACTAACATTCAGATTCAAATTGGAAAGTTTAAAACTTTAAGCCAAGTAATGACATACATCGCAAACTAGTTTTACATAAAAGAGAATACAGCAATGACTGTCTTGTATAGAAGCTCTCAGATATCAGATGCAGTGTGCAGCAATAGTTGCAATAGTTGACCAGTCAAACTATGAATTTTCATTTGTGTATGCCAGTAAAATTCACTTAAAAGAGCAAGAGGAATTTGTTTGTTATTTGGCAGACAGCGGGGTCACATCCTGAAGACTGTTGTAAAAATTTTCTGCATTTGAGGTGTGTTAAGAAAAGCGGCAGTCTTCTAGTAATAGTGATCCTGGCTTTCAGCTCAGGGCACTGCAAAGCTGACCTGATTTTGCACTCTGTCACAAATATCTCTTAAAACAACCTGATGATTCCCTCACTTATCTATTCACTCATCAAACTTACAAAAAAAGCCTTGAAAGCAGGCAAATTGACTGCTAATGTGTAGTCAGTTTATTATTTCTCCATTTGTTTTCCTTGAGAAAAAAAAGAGGTGAAAAGAAACACTACAGACACAAGGCATTCTCCTTATTAAACTCCCTTTCTCGATGAGCATACATTACACCAAGCGTTTACCACTGCTTGACCCAAATCTGCCTGAGGCAGGAGGAGGCCTCACGCCAGAGAAAGTCATTCCAAGCTAAAGCCTTTTAAAGAGGATTCAGCCTCCGTATGAGGTAAATGAAAACAGATTTTGGTTGCTGAACATCAGCTGTGGTGTGTGTCCACAAATATCTCTGTCACTTTGGCCCACTTTGGATCAGTCTGTGGTTGTACCTGGAGATCAATAACTCAGTCGTTAGGCAGACTGGTGCTCTGTTTGGAAACAAATAGACTTTTCTAAGTTTTCAGAATTGTCTTTTTAAGCCCACTGTTTCAGAAACCTACAAGGAAATGGGTCTAAAAGTACTTGTTTGCTATAAAGAACAGGAGGCATATAACAATGAAACCCATTTTGTTGTTACACTGTTTCCGACTGGCCACCATCCAAAATTATGAGAATCCCAGTTTGAACGAACCTTCATTTCAATGCTATTGTAAGGAAGAGTAAAATTCTGCCACCAGAAAGGTTTTGTTACACTCTGATCTAAAAAGAAATAATACTAACTTAATGTTAGTTTTTAACCATCTCATTTTGAACAGTTTTTCCCAATGACTGAAAGCTTGTCCAAGTTAAATTCTTATTTTCAATGATTTTCTTTGCTTCTCTTAAACAAAGTTCTTTTTCTTCATCTTGTAGCATTTTCAAAGATACTATTGGGCTGTTCTAGCTACGTTGGGAAAATTATTCTAGTGAATGAAACAAAGAGTTTGCCTGCTTTGGTTGTGCTGTCCCAGACATACGCCCTTTTGGGCTGTAAATCAAGCCTCTGTTTTCTCAGGAGACATTGTACCCAGTGAGAGACAATTGTAAAAAGGCAGCAAGCATTTTAGAGAGCCAGTCTCAACACAGACTGCCCTGGGAAAGCCGTTTGTGGCTAATGCATGCTGGTAAAATCTGAGATAAAGATGAAGATGACTTTGGCTATCACACTAATGGAAGATACTGAACAGGAACAGATCAGTCATTTAAGATTATTTCATTTGTGCCTTCTAAGGTTGTTTTTTTTACAGTTTAGTATTTGGACATTTGGACAATTTTTCATCCCCCATCAGCATAACTCCACATTATTGCTTTATCACTGCTCTATAATAATGTGGAAACTGGAGGTCATGGAGTTTTTCAAAAGGCAGTTCTTTGTAGCTGTAATTTTAACCCACAAGCGCTCTCATTTTTATGCCGCAAATTCTATTTCAGTCATGAGCATCATTTTATGAAGGAAACTTTTAGCCAGATTGTCCTGGACTAACCAGTGGATTTCTGCAGCAGGAGCTATTCCATGAACCTGTCAGGGTTTCTATTGCCCTGTGACAAATATCTCGGCCAATGAAGAGCAAAATGGGATTTGCTCCGTTGCCTGAATTATTGAAGTGGACACTGAGAAATTTATGGGACCACATTCCCAGAGCATACTGTTTAAACATGTTTGGAGTCCGAATCCACCATCAGTTTCTTGTTGCGCACAAGTCTCTGTCACATTATGCAAGAATTGATGCAATGAGGTGAACAAACCCCCAAAATACCCTTGTGTTTTTGGTGTGTTGGGCTGGCAGAGGGGTGACATTTTGCTTCCTTAGGAGCATCCCCCATTTCCAAAATCATCACCCTACATCTCTACCTCACCAACACCTTTACTGTTATATAAATTACTTATCTGTTGACAGGATACCTTCCAATAACACACTGCTTTACTACACATCTGTACACACACCTACATGCATGAAAACACAGCTGGGGCGATCAATCTGTGGCATGGTAGAGAGGAAACTAAAAATACATTTGCTTGTCTCTTTCTTTTTGTTCTAGTACACAAAGGAGACATCAGACAACTGAGATGTTCTTCATTAAAGAATATGTGAGACAAGACTAAAAGGGGTCTATTCTTTGTAGGCATCTTGTGCATGCCTTTCATTATCCTCATCCCCAAAAGACTGCCACTAATGCAGTCCTTTGAATTCATTTTATCAGTTAGCATTATTAGGCCTCACAGCCAGATATGACCTTGCTCATTCTTGTAGCCTAAAGTGAGCATATTATCAACCCCACCGCTCTGCAGCATGTTTCAATAAGGGCCTCACCAAATTGCATCATATCACCACAGAATGACCAGCAGCCCCCCCCCAAAAAAAGAAAGTTAAAAGCTTTTGATTGTTAACTTAGAAAGCAAAGAAATGCAGACTTAGGGAGAAAAGAAGCACCTCAGTGTAAAAAGCACAACATGATACAGACAAACAAGTCTGCGGCCAAGGTCAAAAATATTGCCTTGCCAGTCAACAAGCTTAACAATGCTGATGGCCTGAATCTAATGAGTGCCCCTCACATTAACACAGCCATGAGTAGCACTTTTTTGTACTGCCACACAATACTCTTTTTGACCTCTGTGGAAAAGGATGCTATGGTGAATTACAACTCTAGTGCCAGTTAAAATTTTTACAGTCCCCTTGTTTCTTGTTTTTGTTGTTTTCTTTATTTTTCTTTCTTTCTTTTTCTTCTTGCATCCCCTGTGCACCCCTTGTGTTTCTCACTGTTTGACCTAAATATCTGCCCAGGACTAGAGGCAGTCATCCCAAGCCAAGCTTTTCAAAATCCCCACAAAGGAAAAGCGACCGTCCCTAAAACAGACTGCTTGCCCTGGGGAATGCATGTATCAAGGGAATATTAAGTGCTTTTTTCCCCTTAAAAACTAAGCTACACACATAACAGCATTTTACACCATTTCTACTTTCATGAGGAGCAAGTGTGTTCAATCTCTGCATGAAGATCTCCCTGCAGACAGATGTGATTTGTATTTCTTATGCTGCATTGTAGGACGAATTAATGACTGGTTCCGGGGAATAATATGCTATACTCAAACATCAGTCAACTTATGACTCATTAAACCACACTCCATTTATAGCCGAATGCCAGCAAATGACGCTCGATTAATAACCCCCCTACAAAAAAGAAAGAAAAAAAAAAAAGATCTGAACCCCCTCGCCACAATGCAACCAATGTCTGCAGGCTGCGATGACATACACATTGGACAGAGGGCTGAAGCTTTGCTCTTGGCTATTAGGCGAGTGAGTGACGATCGGGAATTGAAATAAATCTCGGCGTGGACATAAAAGGGTCAGAAAACACAATAGAAGGTGAATGAAGCGACATTAAAACCGCTTGACCTCAATGTTACCCTTAAGCTAGACTCTAGTGCCATCTATTGAAAACGTTTAGAGCAAATCAGCATCTTTAAACAGTGAACTGCTGTTTTTTAGACTACACCCTGAACATCAATGTACTTCTTGGATCTATTTCTGCTTTTAAGAATGGTCAATCACTCGGATGACTTGTTGATGTGGAAGACTGCGGGTGATCGGTGCTTCGTGTGAGAAAATCTGATTTGCTTGCCACCCTCATTGGGCGGTCATTTATAGACCGACGGGCATCCCGCGCTCCACAGTGGAGTAATGGTTGCGAAAAACTCCCCCCCAACCCCCCAAAAAGTTAAGAAAAAAAATAAAGCAGTGGCGCGTTACAGCATGTAAAAGTAGGCGATGATTCTGTGGAGTTGTGAGTGGTTACCTTCTTTGAGCAGGCGGGAGTGTATGAGTAGGATGAGAAAGCAGCAGATCGCCGCTCCGGTCAGTGCCCACGCAACTCTGAGCAGCTGCATCCTGGCGCAGGGAGGTTAGTGGCGGACAGCCGTGCGGCGGGAGAGAGACGCTCCACCTCAGCTCACAGACACGCACTGACTCATACTATGTTGGCCTTGTAATTCAGTATTCATCATGCAGCAAATCTCCCGGTTTCCAATGTGAGCGAAAGGGCTGTGATTCCGTTAAACAAGAACAAATGCGCGCTTCTTTCGCCTCCGGTGCGTCAGAGTTGCTCCAAAATCGTGAGACGATTAACCCCCAATCATCATCTGAGAGGCTGGCATCCCTCCTTACATTTCTTGCTCCTAATCTTTTTTTCTTCTAAAGTCTCTCGTCGGCTTTACTCGCTTACCACAGGTTCGGCGAAGCGGGCTTCGCCCTTCGGCGAGTCTTCGAGTGCGCAAGGCAATGCGGGGCACAGACGATGATCACCGTTCTCCAATGCATGTTACGCACATCTCTCCCACTGCTGGAGCAGCAGAGTCACACACTGCCAAGCAAGTCGCCTTGCAGCCCCCCTCTCTTCGTCTCTCCCTTTCGCGGGCGCGCGTTTCCCTCCCTCCTCCTGTCGCGCTCTGTCTCTCTCTCGGAACGAGTACCGCTCCGTCTTTCCGTCCCTTTCCCTTTCTCACTTTCTCTCCTGCCTCTCCACCTCCCTCTCCATTTTCGTCTTGAGTCAGTCAGATGCAACTCATGCCTTTACGCACGAGGGAGACTAGTCGAATAAACTATGCATCTAGGTAATCCACAAATTTTTAAATCTGTGTTGTGTGATATTTGAAACACACGCACACATCCCTCCCAAAATCCAAGCATTTGTGATTGGTGGAGTTTTCCTTAAAAGCAGCTGCGCATAGATCTGGATCTGGCTGCGCAATTTATTTTTCCATTAGATAACGCAAGAAAAAGACGATCGCATATTATGTCAGTACATTTCTCCGTGTGTGTTCTTTACTTTCACCAGATAGACTTTCTTTTCTTCCTCTTTCCTTAATTCCAGGTTACGTCACGAATCCCCCAAATAAGCTCCTCCAGATACAAATAAAGAGCTGCTGAAATCTGGTATTTTTCAAACACCTTTCAAAAAGTTAGCCATGCGGCAGCAGGTGTTCCTCAATGTCGACTTGTTTAACAAGTATTGCTGGTTAAAAGACTATCTAAAAAGACGTTCTGCACCACATCCATGGATGCTGTGTGAATGGAAGGGAAATTGTGCTCTTCTTAACCTCTGTGACTGAAACAAGCAATGTGGCTTTGATAAGCCCAGCCTGAAGCTCTGTTTCTGAGGATACTAAACACCCCCTGAAACCAATAACAAATGAAGCCTGAAATCTCATTATATGATGAATACATATGATGCGCATTCTCAAAAAACAGCTCAGTTGATGTGCAAAGGGTATCAGGATTTGAGTAAAGCAATCCAGCTGGAGGAGGACCAATATTACAACCCCTGGTTTTACTATTTTAAAACATAACTTTAATAAAAATGAATTATGGACTTTTTTCGTTATTTACATTAAATAGAAAATAAAAACTCAGTACTGAGAAATAATATATGTTATAATCTTATAATTAGCATTTCAAAATCAAATAAATTGGTTTAAAAATACAAATCAATATGCAAGTAAAAAAAAGTGATGGGAATTTCCACCTGGCTAGTAGACAAGAAATAGATAATTTGAAACATTAAACATTAAATTTACAGAAAGCAAATTAACACAAGAGTGTGACAGAAGATTTTGGTTGTTTTCAGTAAGCTGGCTGAGCTGGCTCCTGCTTTTGGACCAATACAAAGAAAATGGGAAGGTTGCAGAAGGGAACAGAAAGGAATGATGGACAGAAAGAGGAGTTTGTTTCTGAAAACTATCTCAACCTGAGTTCAAATTTAGGACAAAGCTCCATCTTACAAAGCAGATCTGTTAGCTGACATGCAGAAAAGTTGAAATCTGATAATGAAGATTATATTTCCCTGCACTGATTTTTAATTTATTTATTTTACATAGTTTACAAGTCATTGTTAACCACTGATTAAACATCCTCTAAATATATATGTAAATATATATATATATATATATATATATATATATATAATCTGCTGAAGCTTTCAAATCAGGTTATTATTTTTATTTAATGTGACAAACTCCAACAATGCTGAATTCAACATTCCCCATATTAAAGATCTAAATCTACAAATTGTCAGGGATTGAGATTTTGGTTGGCAAATGTTTGTTTTGGGAGGCACAGAAAATTTGTCTTTTTAATCTAAGTTAAAAATAAATAAATAAATAAATAAAAATAAAAGTTCAAGTCTACAATTCTACAAGGTAACTTAATCCATTTAACCACGT
Source organism: Rhadinocentrus ornatus (assembly GCA_037177495.1). Lineage (NCBI taxonomy): Eukaryota > Metazoa > Chordata > Actinopteri > Atheriniformes > Melanotaeniidae > Rhadinocentrus > Rhadinocentrus ornatus. Next base: position 13,473,352 of record JBAMHW010000026.1, on the reverse strand, counting down.
TCAATACCCGCTATTTCCAATGCAGGATCACAGGGGCTGTAGCCCTTCCCATACCAGGAGAGAGGCAGGCTACCCCATGGACAGGTCACCATTCCATCAGCCAACACAAACACAAACAGCCACTTATGCTCACACTCAATCCTAGGGAGAATAGGGAATACCTGGGAGTACCTGGAAAAAGCCAAATGCAAAGTCCGTACAGAAAGGTCTGGCCTGAAAATGCTTTTGCCTTTACTGGTCTGAGCTAATTTAAGTGGTGAAGTGAAAAAATTGTCCTGTTATTAGATGGATAGAAATCTTAAAGATGTACCATCTGATATATCTGCACACAGTCCAAAAGTAAAGATGCATCATGGTTCATTGTATGGTGTGGTGTGGGTCACTTGCACATCTGGGGGCACCATTAATACAAAACAACTTGCAACACATACTGTACATGCTGCCGTTAGGTCAACTTCTTTTCCGTGGAAAGCTTTGCATACTTAAGCTAAATATTGCATTTTCAAGAGAATGGTTTTGTATTAAGTGTTTGGGTTTTAAATTGTTCTTCCTCTTGTCCATTTTTGTCACCCCCTTAAAACATTTGGTGTAATATGAAACAAAAAATGTGACACAGATGGCACCAAAACATTGAGCTGCTGAACTGTAAAAAAATCTGGTCATCTCATTTTAAAAACACAATGTTGTTACAAGCCCAAGTGATTGAAGCCAGTTCTTTTCAACTTTTTAAAACATCAGGCTGGCATTAAGTAAAACTTAATACATAACAACTTCTTTAAAAAATACAATTTGTTTTTATAATATGTTATTTCATTCCAAAAGCTTTCTTTATATTAGCTTCAATCAAATAAGGGATTGAAGTAATTTTCAAGTTGTTGCAAGTAGTTTTTTATATAAATATCAGTCCCTTAACATTCTTTTTTTTTTTTTTTTTTTTTTTTTTTCACCAAGAATATTTGCAGAGCTGCTTTGGTAAAAAAAAATTTCGTCTGTCTAGACATCATTAAAAATCTCAGCTAGAGGTTTTCTTGCACCTTTTGCAACCTCTTTTCTACTATTAGAGTGCTGAATTCATTTTTTGTGAATTTCAATTTACAGTTTCACTCTAGTCACCGACAATATCTCATCTGTGTCTCCTGGTCTATACTGCCACCCCTTCACTGCCTAGCTTTTCCTTGCCAGGAGCCAGGAGAGGCGTTACTTGCTTTGTCCTCTGTGCAGGTCACTGGCTATGTGCCAGACAGAGCCCATGCCAATAAAAGCCATGAGTAATGGCCTAAAACTTCTACATTCACTGACTCCCATTATTTCCCATGGCCAATAAATCTGAAGGTCTTAATCAGAGGAAAGGCTGAAACATATGGCCCATGTCTAGTAGGGTGTCCAACATTAAGATCTGAATACTTTAATTGGAGGTGAAAGTTAAGGTGGCAACTCCCCAAAATGGCTTAGCTTGTGACCCACTTTGTCTTCTGACAAGCGGAGCCAGTATTGTTTAGGCAAGCGAACACACTAGTGCAATCATGAAACAAAAACTGCCTCTGGGCTCCTGAGATCAGGTCGACTCTAAATGAAGTCCCTTAAGAGCCTAATAAACAGATAATTGAATAAATGTTTCAAAATCCACAAATTACTGTGAGGAAGTGACAGCAGAATTAGCACTCCTTTATGTGTCAGTCTTTTAAACAGCAGGTCAGGCAGATCTGGAAGGTTCATAAAAACCTTCTCCTCATCCTCATGCATTTTTAAACACCAATTTTACAGTCCAATAATAAATAGCTGGAAGGCAATTAGTCCATGTTCCACAGCAGTAATCCTTGTGGTCATTTATAGTCACATTGTTACACTATTCAAGGCTTTCTTTAAATTTGTTCCTCCTGCTATGAGTCATTTTTTTTCTTTTAATGCTTGTGACTAATTGTAAAGAGAAACCTGCAGTAGGATCATATTTTAAGTAGACATCACGGTAGGCAACTGATTAGTTTAGCATATGTAATCGTAAAGGAGAATCATTTGGATTTATGTCTCCGGGCATCTGGGAAGTGTAAGACTTATTGTGTTTGATCTCCACCAACTCCAGAAGGAATATGGGCAAGGAAAGAAAGAAAAACCTGGACATCTAGCCCTTGTATTGTGTTGGAAAAGAAAAAAAATTGATTATGTTGTTTGTCATTGTGATTCATACTATGTAAATTCACTCAGAACAAAAAACAACAAAAAAGAACAAAAACAAAAACAGGTTTAACCAATAACAACTTTTAGTTTTATAGACATTTAGAAAAGATAGATTCAATGCCCTTTTCAACTACAACACTATATTTAAGAACTATTTAGGTAAAGTTTTTCCCTCTTCACAAACCCTTTTTATTTAACTCGCCCCATTTTGTTGTATTTTTCAATGTTCAGCATTTTTCAATGCTCTCCACATGATGGACAGAATATAACTGTGTGCTTTCTGCAGATGTAATGTAACCACATCACCACACCAAAGCCACCAAATGAGAACCATTTTATATTACCATCTTTAGATCTCCACACCTCCTCTGTGGATGATGATTACTGCATTCTTTGGTTTTCATCTGATGGAGAGACAATGGCAGACTCGTCCTCTGAATCCTCCTCTTTGTAGGGGAAAATTGATAATCTGTATAATGAATAACATTGTCCTCGGTCTCTGAAAGATCCTTTATCACTGAAATATCTTCTTCTTCATCACTATCCCAGTTAAAAATAGTGATAAAGCTTCTTCAGTTGTAAACTTTCTAGAGCTCATTTTTGGTTTGTTAGTCAAAGAGATGACATAAAAACAGTGACAAGGGTGAGAAAGTTTCTCCCCTGGACATTCCTGGGTATCTAGGTATGAAGCAATCAAAATAAAGTGCCTCAAAGAGACATGTTATTTTGGATCTGAACAGCTAATTACCCACATTAAAGTGTCTGGGTCAAAATGATCCGCAACATCACCTTTGTATACAAACGCTGCACAGACATTCCACTAAACATCAAAGTGTAAAATTTTACACAAAAGTTCATGAGCCCAGATGAAGAAAAGTCACAAACTTTAATGAAAAAAAAAAAAAAGAACCAGTATTTTGGTCAGCACAAAAACTGAAACGGTCTATGATATGAAGGCTAGAAAACTATAACACTGTAACAAGGAAGAAAGAATAAAGAAAAATGAAAGAAAGAAAACAGAAAGCAAAGAAAAGTAAATGGTAGGCATTGTGTTTCACTACTTGCTGTCAATCACCAGATTCACAATCAAACATCTGAAAGAAAATAATCCAAACAGCATCATATCAGATCATTTTCCCCAGCATCATTTTTACTTCTGCTAAATTTTTCTCATTATGAAAACATAGAAACACAAGCTGTAAGGAGCATACCATCTATAACTTATCTAGTTATATGAAAGTTTAACAACAGCTTAGATGAATAGATTAATTACTTTGATTACTTTTACTGTTCTATTATTGCAAAGCTTTAAGGTTTATAGTGTTCTGTTTCTGAGAATAATCTCAAAGCCTCATGCTTCCTTTGTCAAGTTTCTTTGCACGTTTTGTTTCCATATCTGTCAACAAAACATGAATACCATCTTTGAAGCAGCTTTTACAGAAACATTACACACAGGGTATTTCTTCAAACTTTAAAGAAAATGCATTGCAGGTGTTTATGTTTCTTCTTTTGTGACTGGGCAATTTGCCAGTGAGATAATTTTTACATGAGGTCATGAAATATCAGCGATAGTAATCTAATATTTTGAAGTGAAAGCATTGTCACCAACCAAACTCATGGAACCATATCAAAGCTTTAGCTTTGTTTCATGCTGTTACATGAAAGGTGACAAACAGAGCTGTTCAACACTGCACTTATTGAGAAGAAAATAAATAAGAATCTACAAGACTTCAACCTTAAATAAGAACCACAGTAGAGATGTTTTGTGTGCTTTTTTCACTTCCCATTAACCTTCAAACTCCCTCGGACAACAGATAAACACCAGCTACATCAGTTAAACATTTAACAACAGAGTCTTAACAATCAAACCCAACTTTGTCCAGAAAGAGGCAAGATAGTGATAGTCTCACAGACTGTACTCTGACAAAAGCAACATGTTTGAACGGAGTAAGTAAATATTAGAGCTAGAAAATAAGATGCAATTAAATGTCTTTTTTTCATCATTTGCATACAACATATACGTTTGAGCAATAAAATCAACACAGAAAACAATATTAAATGGCAGTAAAGAAGCTGTTATAGCATCCTAAACTGACTATTAAGTGATTTTGTTTTCTTATAAAGAAAGTTTTAAACAAATTTAATTTACATTACAATTAAAAAAAACAACAAAGAAAGCAGAAAAAAGCATCTCACACCAGTGCTGACATGGTCCAGTTCCCTTTCAATGCATTAAATCCAAAGAGAAAGCTGACTTCATCATTTAAATATTGATCAACTTTTGTAATGACGATGTCATATTCAATCTATCACAATGTAATTAAAAATCAATATTCTATCAACATTAAATTAACCACATTTCTATGTTATTCTGGATCGATTGATAGAAAGTTAATAGACTTGAGCTTCAATTTTCATATCAATATTTGAGTTGTTAAACATCCTCACTGGTTTTTAAAAGTGATTGAACTGCCCTGTCAGTACACTGAGAAACAGCTCACTGAGTTTCCTGCAGGAAGGTGAGAAGTGGATACAAATTTAAAAAAAAGAAATAAGAATGTATAGGAACTCAGTAAGATGAAGAACTCATGTGAAAGAAAACACATGAACTCAACAGGAGATATGGATATATGTGCAACAAAATAAGCTCAAAGGAAACCATAAAATGTATCCTCTGTAAACACAAATGAGTCTTTTTCTTTTACAGGCTTCAGACTGGCACAAATTTAAAGAACTGAGATTTACAACAGTAATCATATTGGGTTATACCCTGTTGTAATGTACATTTTTGAAAGTATACCATTTCATTTTCCTTATTACAGTAAAATAAGACAATCGCATACATCTTGGCATTTAGCTTAGTACTAAGAAGCATTACAACAAGAAATAGTTCGACTCACTTTATTTTACACTCAATAATTAATAATTAGATTTTGGTTTGATGCATCTGCTCAAAAACCAAAGTGTAGAAATGTTAAACTCAGTCAGGACCACCTGGTGTGCCGGAGTCAAAGAAAGCAGTGGCAAAGACCCCCCCGGAGTACAGAACAGAGCAGCATCAATGTCAGATGCAAAATTGATTGGATACGGTTTGATCAGATTCAGTTTTAAAGGGAAAATGTAAAACAGAAGTGGCTTCTAAAGCTGCTTGCAGAGGAAGCAGCGAAGGTAGGCAGGCTAAAGTGTCAACAGAGGTCTCTGTATGATTTGCCATCTGAATGTGTATAGTAGAAATATACTGATCAATCACCTGATGTGAGTTGGTTTTAAGATCATCTGACACGGATAGGTATGTAGCTAACCTTGACTGCTGGCCTGTCTGAACAAGTGAGGCTAATTTAAGGTGTTATGGAAAGGTAAGGCTTCCTGTCCAGCTTTACTGACTTCCTGGTTTTCACCTGGAATTTGTTAGGTTCACTTGGCATCAGACTGTACATTGTTGTCTCTGGGTAAATCTCTTTTTACAAACATACAGGGTGAACATGGAATTCGGACTTGGACATGGTTCTGTAAACGGTCTTGGGTACAGATGTCATGCATATGAAGATGCACATTTACATGTCATGACGATTTGATACAACTTGGGGTTTCAGAAACATGTAAAACCATCTGAGTTGATCTGACCTTGGTTGTGCTCTTGAAGGTTTTTTAGCAGACAAGTGGATCATGATTTATTTTTTCTTTCCTTTTTTTTGTGATGGAGTCAAATTAAATTAATGAAGATGGTCTTTTTCAGCTGTTTGTGGTATTTATTGATGCTTCTCAGCTTCTTTGACTTCTGGTGCTTTTCCATTTTTGTGATGAAATCAGATATCTCCAACCTCCTCCAGCTCCCACTAACTTTCAGTCAGCATCTAACCCAGTGTTATTCAATTCGGTCCTACGAGGGCCGCAATCCAGCAGGTTTTCCATGTATCCTTGCTACAACACACCTTCAACACACCCTCGTAGGACCGAATTGAATAACCCTGATCTAACCTACGCATTATTATGGTTATGGAGAACTGCGTGAAAGGCTTGTCTGGTTATACCCAAAATATATCCCTCTACACTGATAAGTGTTAAGTTGGATTTATACTCGCGAGGCATCTGCGTATGGTAGAGCAGGCAAAGCTCGTGCTGGTAAAATGCACTCTGGCACTCAAGCGTAGGTTATGTTGAAATTAATCTTGCGTGGATACCGTACAAATCCAACCAGAAGCTCCAGAAATCTAGAAATATGTGATCACAAACTGACCAAATCAAATCAAACTGTCTTTATTTGTCACATCCACATCATACATGGTATAATGAGCAGTGAAATGTTTTCTGCACCAACTCCAGATGCTTAAACACAAACCAAAAAAAAAAACAGGCAATGAAAATATAAATATGAACATAAATATGTGTTAGTCTCAAGATCCGGATGGGTCGAGGAATGAAACTCTTTCACATTCTCTCGGCATGAGCCTTCAGGCAGCAGTAACATCTCCCTGAAGGCAGCAGGGTGAACAGTCTATAGCAGGGACGAGTAGGTTCTTTAAGGATTCCGATGGCCCTAGGTCTGCAGCGTTCATGTACAAGAGAGCATTTCCCGCATAACCACTCCTATATATAAATCAAGCTTTAGACGTAGCAGCACTGAGGGTGTACTTTAAACCAATCCAGTTGTCCTAAATCTACTCTAGTAGTTCTGATGCCATAATCTAACCTGTTAACTTTAAGTTCATTAGGTTTAATGAGTTTAGTTAGGTTTAGGCAAACTGTTAGATTGTAACCCATTCTACCACATATCCTTGTTGCAAGCTGATATTGCAATATCACTATTTTTCCCAGGTGTCAACTATTTTCACAGATTTTATGTTTTTCCATTTATTTTTACAAAGCAGCAGTATGCAATGTATTCAGAATGGGAACAAGTTGGTTTCTATCAATTTTCAGTCTCTGTGCCACGTTAAGCTAGGCTAGCTACTTAGCCCTCTCTACTTGTATCTACAAAAAACAGAAAACAAAAAAACAACCATTTTGCTAATTTGGTGAAATGGTGAAATGATGTTCTTCCTGTAAAAATCTTCTGACAATTATAAAAAAATAAATAAAAATTAGGTGAATAAGCTTATTTTTACAGACAGATTATTACACATCCACAAGCCCGGTAGTGTCAAGGTTTATCACTACAACGAATATGATAAGAATGAGTCAACAGGACAGAATTTCTTCACAAATGTTCATATGCTGAGTTAATCAGTGTGTAAAGATGAACGCACAATGCCACCAGGCTGACATTTTTCCAACTCTGAACTGACTTAAATCAAATCAAAGTACAGAAAACAAAACAGAAATGAGAATGATATCAAACTAAAAGTTTTGAATTGTCAAACTCTAACTTAAAACAAGAAAATCCTAATGTCTATAAAAACTCCAGCAGGTTGGAGTCTTTCTGTGCTGTGGGAATTTAACAACTGGAGAATGTGCATGCATACTAATCTTGTTAAATTACATTTCTACTGCATTTGAAGAGTGGACAAGAGCCTTGCAGCAAATCACATGGATTAACATTTTTGATTCATTACAAGAAATTTATTTATTTCAGTCTGACTGTGAAGCCCATTCTGAATAAATTGTGCACATCCAGCGCTGTGTGTACCTGCTACAAAATGGAAATTAAAAGGCAGCTGTAGCCTCAAAGCAGGAGAGGCTGCAGCCTCCTTGGCCACAACATAATTCTATTGTTAAAAATAGAGTTGATGATGATAATATTTGGTAGCAGCATTGTCTGGCACAAGGTAGAAAAAAAGCAAAAGAGGGGAAAGAATAGTTTCCTCTCTAGATTGTAACCTTGAGTCACCCTGTCATGCCTGCATTCATCTCGGAGTTACAAAAAAAAAAAAAAAAGAAAGAAAGAAAGGACAGGCATTTGAAAGAAATGTGATGATTAGATGACTGTATGAAGACAGAGAGAAATAAAAAAAAGAACATAGAAAAAGAATAAAGCAGGGGAGCCACAGAGGAAGGGAAAGGGTGAGACATGGGATAACTTAATTTTCGTCTCTTGGGGCATGAGGGAGACAGCCAGTAGAGCTTATGGAGTGACATGAAGGGCGAGATGATTCACAATTTTGCAGCAACGCTTCAACAGAAAGTCAGAGACTAACACAGACTGCCTGTCACAACAGGCTGCTGATGGACACACTGCTGCACTTTCTCACTGCAGACTCGTGTCTTTTAGTTAACCAGCCAGACTGCTCGTTTTCTTTTTGTTTCCCAACATTTAAAATTATACATGAAAAAGGAGGTGAATAAACTTTACGCTCCGTTTTGAGAATTTCACCTGTTATTTACCATTTACCGATGGTGTTGGAAAATGGTAAATAATATTTACAATGTAAAACACTGTACTTAAACATGAATCACTGCAATGCCAAATTAAATTTGTGTTTCCTTTTCTTGCTATTGCTAATAAATAATTTATTCAAGCTATTGAATGATTGCCAATAGTTGACATTTTGTCAGTGTATAAGTTAACAACCTCTGATTTGGTCTTCAGCAATATCTTATATATTATCTAAAAATTGCTGCAGGCAAAAGTAAATAAAATCAGTCTTTTTTGCCATTTGTGACCCATGTCTGATATTTAATTTATTTATTTTTATTTATTTTTTTGCAGTCTGAAAAGCCCAAACTCGAAGTTCCAAATCCGACTATGGCCACTTTCACATGTGTTAGCCGTAGACGGTTCATACTGAAGTCTGATGGTGGTTGCGTGTAAACACCATGCAAAAAAATTATTACATTAAATAAAAACCTTGGCAAAAAACTGGAATTGAGCATTTGGACCTGCAGCATGAACTAAGCTTAACAGAAAGGTAAAAACACAAAAAACAATTGACCTCTTTAAACTAGCAAATGTAAAAGGCTCAATGTCATTAGTTTAAGCTTGAATCACGCTAGCTCTGGTCTGTTAAAAAAAATTATATGTCATCGGCTAAGTAGGGTTTTAGGAACTGCATTGACAAGTAAACCTTAGCATTATTGTGACAGATTACCAAAAGAAGTAGAGAGAGAAAGAAATAAGAAACATATTGTAAGAGACAAAGAAAAAGAAACAAATTCAACAGCAGAAAAAGTAGGAGAATATGAAGAAGTCAACAAACAGTAAAGAGAGCACTGTCCTCTGTAGGACTGAAATTCCCTCGGACAGCTTTAAACAGACAGGAAATCAACCCTGACTCCAACCAGGCTTTGTCTCTTTACACAGTGAAAATATGGCCTGGAATTCCATTATCTACAGATACAGAGATGTAACGGCTCCATCTTCATATCTTATTCTGCAGCGCAGGAGGTGTGGTGCCACCTGCACTATATAATGAAGCTTCAGATTAAAAAGAAAAAGAAGAAAAATGTTCAGTCTTAAGGGGCTTTTTAGTTGAAGGACAAATAGAACCGGAGCAGAGAATGGATGACATCCATCCAAATGACTAATATTTTTTTTAACTTTGGCTTCCTAATGAATACATCAACTTAGATATAAATAGGAGACATGTAAAAATGTTGAGATCACATGTGCACAAGTATTCCATCATTTTATATATCACTCACACAAATGCATACACACACTTCACTTGGAGAAGTGAATTGGTGACCAGAGCTAGATTTGATTTCATCCCTTCTATACCATTTCTGCTCTCCTCAGGGTCGTCGCCGAACAATCTCCCAGCAGCAAAAGTAGATGCGATTAGTTCTGCAAGGTGTTGGCAAGGGCCACATGTTAGCTGAGCTGCCTTCCTTGGACGTCGTATCTCTGCTTATATGTTTGTGGACAGGATGTTCACACGCACACACAATTTAAAGATCGATGCTTTTGCCCAGATGAACAGACACAAAAGCACACAAGGTTGCCTCGTACCTAAGTCTCTAACAAATTCATCATCACATCTCTGCATCACCGTCATGCACATATATGTACGTAGAGCATTTATGGACACACATACACACACGCACAAATACATCACCTCAGACCTTGATGATCATTTACTTTTGTAGCTGCCAAGGACATGGATGTCTGGTCTTGTTTTATCTGAAGGGGCTGATCCGTGAAAGAGTCAAGGTGGAGTCAAATGTTTCCATTTATATGATACACACACACATTTACACACACAGACCTATCTGAGTAGAATAGTGCAGACTTTACATGAACCACAGGGCTGGTGACAGCATCTTACTGGCTATGCTGCCGAACCATGGGCTGAAAGTTTGTTGAGTTTGTTAATTGGCTGCATGCAAAAGGTAAAAAGATGGAGAGAAAGCTTATGTGATCAAGGAAAGAGACAGGGAAAAGAAATGGAGTGCATGCCATCAAAGCTTCTGAAAAACAGCACTATCATGCAAAGCTCTGTCTCTGATCAGTCATGTGTTTGCATCTCAAGTAGGTCTAAAATGCTTGGAGGGTGACAGCAATGTTTCACAGCAGCACTGGGCATTTACATATTTATCCACCAACAATATTCTGCCCATAAATGCAAGTTTTCTTTTTCCCTCCACATTTTCTTTATTTAATGATTGATTTAAGCGCAGCAAGTGTAAAAAAAAGGCATAAAAAGGAGCTGAGGCATGTGTTTTACACTTTCAGGAGGGAATTTGCATTCCAACCACCTCCCGTCTTGCAGTATTGTACAAATAACCCCTCCTCATATCTCAACAAAATCCTTCACACACACTCAGACACTCAGAGACACTGGGATTCTTCAAACTAATAATCCATTGTTCACATGCACACTCACAAGCCCTCACACCCTAAAATTCCTCACACATACATCTTTCACACACATTCAGTCTGCAGACTGCTTGGCTGGTGCAGAGCAGTGTTTGAAGGTGGAAAAAGAGGAGGAGGAGGAAGAGGAGGAGGCTCCATCTGTGCAGGGAAGTTGGGTGCCTGGCAGCCTTGTTGGGCCATTCGGCCATCCATACGCTCTATCAGCCCCTTTCCTTACACAATCCCTCCAACCGCCTTCACCACTGCTCCCTCATCTTCCTCCCTTACCCCCAAAACTGTAAACATTTTCATCCTGCTTCCTTTCATCTGATAAGCAGAAGTGTGGCTGGCACGCACTGCTGTTGTTTGATACAGTGGCTGCATGGTGCCTGGCTGCCTGCTTGGCTGCCACTCACACATGCACATGCGCATACACACAAACACGGGCAGCTTGAACTGACTTCATGTGCCACCTATTGGGCTGCAAGCTCTTTCATGTGTATGAGAACTCTGGCTGGTTTTGTGCCATTAAGACCGAGTCAAACACATTTGCTGAATTTAAACAACATACAATACACACAGAGACTGTCTTCCAAAAATAATAATATAGCTTATTTGCATTAGCATACCGTGTTTGTGATGGCAAAGACATCACATTAGTTTTCCAGAGGATAGAAATGTGATGATTTGATAAAAAAAAAAAAAAAAAAAGCCAGAAACCAAAAATAGTACATACAGAATAGAACCCAGGATGACCACTTTTGCAATGGTTTAAAAATGGCTGATATACTTAGCTTTAAAATACAAAGAGAAATCATTTGCATGTCAGTCAGTTAATTTGAAATAACTACAGAAGTTGTGCGTATCAGTTCTGATTATTATTCATGGTATAACAACATTCAGTTGGACTTGCTAATTTTTGAAAAGGTGGTGCATCCACAGCTTCAAGCCTGGCCAGAGAGCACCCCTTCTTTCTTTCTTCTTTTTTTTTTTAATAATAGCGGCCCTATGGTCTAAAACTGAGTAGGCAGCAAAAATGCTCAGATACAGCAAAATGAGATTGATTGATTTTAAACATCTGTAAAACAACTGGCAGCTTGCAGAGTTTCTGCTCTGTGGCCTCACAATTACAGTTCAATGCCTTTGGCAAACATAATTGGTACATTTTTGAGCGGATGTAGCTAATTTCATTAAGAAAATATTAAGTTTTTGGTTTAAAAAATCAATCCATCAATCTATAAAATTAGTAGAATAGTTTGGTATGTGACAGAATAAAAACACAACTGACCATACAGCCAGACATTTGAGCCCTTTTTATTTATTTATTTTTTTGGTGCTTCATACACTGTACATAGGTTGCTAAAGATTTTACAGAAACTTACTCACAGTTAGCTTGTTACATACTCCATGAGAAAAAAAAAGACAAAAAGTCTGTTTTGGTCTGGTCAATTATACTCTACGAGAAGCTTTGTCCACAACGGGGTGGGGATTAATGGTGTGTGTTTTTATGTGATTTCATACTTGATGAGAAACTTATTTTCTCCCCCTGAAATAGTTCATTCCCAAAAGTTGGAAAAATTTTTATGGTCAAATATTGCAATAGTTTTGTCCTGCTTTTGGAGCATTACCACCAGTAGATTAATCAAATTTACTACCAACAAATCATGCTATATTGTCACTTCACTGTTGGTCATTTGTCACTCTTTTCAGTGGAAGGAAGTTGTGTTTGGTGCACAAACCAATGAATGTTCTGGATTTGTCATTATTAGTGCATTGCATTTTTTGCTTTATCTACTTAGGTATTTCTCTGGTTCCTTGTAGCCTATAATCCTTCTTACAGGAAGAACAACTGGCTATAAGGCAGGTATACTTAGTTCATTTAATCAAAAATCCCCTTAATAACAGACTACAGAATGTCAGTCTGAATGACTGCATATGTAAGACTGTATCAAGCAGGACAGAGACACTACTGGGTTGTTCTCCTGAGGCATGGGTATACAGTCCTTAGATGACACTGCCATTGCAGGGTATTTCAAGGGTGGTCAGGCAGAGGTTGAACAGGGGCATAGTGTGTGGGCAAACCAACTGGAGCTGAATACATACCAAACAATAGACTACCACAGGTCTGTGCCACTCCTGTTTGATGCAGATGTAGTTAGACCAACTGTGGGCTTCAGCTGTTCAGTTTCTGCACAGGGTGGAGTGGAGCTTGCTCTTTTAAACTTTGGGATCACTCCTGCAGATGTTTACCACTCTATGGTTGCCAGCTGTCCTGTAATCTGTCAGGGAAGCAAAATTTAAATGAAATGTTTTGCAGATAGACAAGCTAGCCAAATAAGCTGACCTTGCACTTAGCAACTGATGGTGGGGAAAAGCAGCCAGCAAATGGCTTAAGACTGTACCCCAACATAGTGAAGAAGAGGAGTTTTCTTCAGTAGTTGTTTACAGTTTCTCCACAGACAGATTTAGAATAGCCTGTCATCCCACCCCCAGCATTAATTTTTCAACTCAGATGAGACAAGCTGAGGCCTTATACTCTGCTCTCATTTCACATACTTCATTTCACTGACTTTATTGGTACTTGTCAGTGTGCGCCATTCAGCCTTCATACTGTGACAGTGTAGTGAATTCTAGACTAAAGGAACCAGATAGAGAGACACATCTAAAGCCCTGTTTTCACTATATTGGGATGCATTCTGTGGCATTTCCAAACATGATAACTGGGATGGATATCCTAATATCTGACCCGACCCATCCTACTTTGTTGGGACCCTAGATTGGGGTACCAATCTAACCGAGCCAAAAGGGTGGTGCTTTACACGCTGCAATCTGTTGAGTGGTTGAGAAAGAAATTCACGTCACATGAAAACAAAGCAGGAACGGCTCCTTGTTTAGAACAACATATTTTGCTTTTGTTTATAGAATCTCTGTTTAAATTGCCGTTCGGAAGCACAGCCAAGAAGAAAGAACTGTTGGATGACTGCCATTCTCCTTCTTTGTTTCTGAGTCATGTTTGGTTTTACTTTAAGGAAGATGTTATGTTGTGATGGCGTCACGCTATTACGTAGCTGAGACATTTATCGCTATCCGCCTCTCAAGTAAGGTTATGGTTAGCTGTGGGAACGCAATGACATTAAAGTTTACAAACCATATCTGCACCCTAACTGTCCCATCCCAACCAGCACCCATTGGTGGAAACAAGGTATAAGAAAACCATTCTGTGGAATTTTCTGACTTTCTGACAGATCACAGTTGGACACAAAAGATTAACTTCTCCCATGAAAATAGAGGACACTGGAGAGCACCCAAAATTCTAGTTGGAATATGGGAGTTTGACTTGACCAAGAATCTTTCAGTGGAGTAATTAACGAATATGTGAACCAAACTAACAGTGTGTCTTTATCACTACAGGAATCAACAGACTTGGTGCCCCGTCACAAGCACTGGACAGTGATGTATGTCAGGATCCTTTCTAAAGCAGCCTTAAGCTTTAACAGACTTGTATTTCCTGTGCTTTCCTGTGCCTTTAAACACTGAAAAAAGTTTTAAATTCTTATAAATGTGAGTTAATATTAATCTCTTGAAAAAGACTTTTCTAGATAGTACTCATAAAGTCCTAAGTTAAGGAATGCCAAATTAGTTATGAGGAAAGATGGACATCTTCTTTGCTATTATTGTACCTGTATGTTAATGGTGATTATTTATTCTTATCAAATCATGTATAACAGCTATATATATA
>JBAMHW010000026.1:13391964-13408764 GCA_037177495.1 Rhadinocentrus ornatus | reverse complement strand
TTTGCGATTCTTCTGCCGCTTTAATTTACAGAATGAATTTCCAACTCTAGATTTTACTTTGTTTACTCCTTACTGAAACCCACCTGTAAACTACGTCGCATCCAACACCAACGCAGGACTCTCCTCCGGCTGAACATGAGTTAGATCGCATGCATATTTATTTACTATAATTATATATTTCACCCTCCTACATGCTGCCCGATGGCAGCGCCGCTCCGTTTATATACTTTTTTTTTTCAGGACACTCCGTCCAAATACGTGTTTGCATGTCATCATACTTTATGCTATAAATGCCTCTAAAAGGCCTCATTAGTGTAACAAAGTACCGTGGTTTACACTGTATTAGTCAACCTCAGTAGATAACAATAGAAACCATCAGCACACGTTCATGTCTCCCCCATACCTGTTTGTATAAAGTGCGACTTAAAACTCTAGTAAAACAGCTTTTAAATGTACAAGTATATCTTCACTGAATTAAAGTACTTCAACTTAATCTACATCATACACATCTGTTGTCATGGTGTTTACACTGATACAGTTCACATCTGGCAACAGGAAACCGGTTGTACAATAAAATCATTTAAAATATGAAATGCAGTAATGAAGAGGCTGAAACAGGGATGCAGCAAACCTTTTATTGAAACTTTTTATTAAAACATTTCTCTCTTGCCACCTCCTCTTCTCCACAGCAGCGGCCAAGCCCAGGTGGTAAATACCTCAGCGCCACTGCTGGCTCGGTAGTTTGATGCCACAGTGACCTATGGTTGAAATACAATGGCAGTTTATATGAAAGCGAAGAGTATTTATGTACTTTATGGGTACTTTGCTGACTCTCATCTAAAGTGATGTACAATCAGCTACGGCTCAGTCAGTGGTACTGTGGAAACGGCGGGTTCTCTAACCAGCGGATCAGTTTTCAGATCAAGGACCGTTTTGTTTACGCCACAGACACCGCAGTTCTTTATCTGGAGGTTCAACAACGATGAATAAACATACGGAACCTATAGAATTAAATATTTCTAACACTTATATCCTATCTTTGTCCGCGAAACCGGCTAAAAAACTGCTAACATGTACGTGCGCTAACTGTACTGAGTCGGTAAAACCGCAGCCTTCAACAAATTATCAGATCCATAGCTGTCGTCAGGGGTAGAAGAAATTGGTAGCATGCTGCCGTTTATATTAGAATTAGATAGAATAACTTCATACTTACATCTGTACTAAACAGCCTCCGCCTGCATCGGTGCCGCTCAGTCGCTGGCTGCCATTATTCAGCTCTGGAAAACTGGTTGAAAGTCCCTCCCCTTCCGCTACGTCAGCAAGATGGCGTCCGTTTAGTGCATGTAGTGCCCATCGTTTTGCACTAGATTTTTGGCCGAGTTTAGGGCAGCATCCAGGTACTTTCAATGCACTGCGTTTTTACTGAAATTTCTGGGTCAGCGCACTAAGCACTTAAATGTAGTGTTCGAGTGCGCGGTTTGGGACACACCCCTTATCTTATCTGGTTTGTTTCTTTCGCTGGTCAGCTATTCTGCTCAGCACTGCCCCCATGATATCCAGTGGTATTGCTCCATCTTCTGTATCAAGCAACAGATAGCTAAGCTACCTGAAAACAGACCAAATTACGTGTGTAACTGATGCAGAAGACAAAACTCTCTGTACGTCTGTGTATCGGTCTTTTGTGTTGAGCATAAATGGGCCTCTAAACCTCTGCCCCCTAACACACATGCTTTTATACTTTCTGTCCAACCCCATGCCCTCTTTTTTTTCTACAAACTCTACCACAGCACTACAGCCAAACTGCAGACCTCCAGTCTATTTGACTTGGCACATTTAGCTTATTTCCTTTTTTTCCCACCTCAACCCTATGTCTGAAGAATAAAGAAGATTGAGGGGCAGGAATCAGTATTCCCAGGGAAAAGAAAACAAGAAAACACAAATTGACAGGTCTGAATCCTCAGGGCAGCTTTATGGATTCTCAGAACAGCATTGGGCAGGAGGCTTATGCAGTCATGCGAGACCAGCCACTAGAAGGCTAAATATAAAAAGAGATCCAGGGATATGTGTCTGTGCTATCTAACAATCTCAGGTGGGTAGAATAGCAATAAACAGTAAACTCAAGGGATAAAAGCACATAGAAGGAATTTGGGGTTTACTGGGGAATTCTTGTTTATGTTGCAATGATTGGGAAGGTGTGGGAAAGCTTGCAGATGTAAGCATTTCCTTGTGAATTTCCTTTGGTGCCCAATAAATTCTAACCTTGCCAAGTCTCCTCCTAAATTGTTTGACAAATGTAAATGCATGGCTAAGCAGTTGTGCTGTTGAATGGAGCACGAACTGGCCCCCTCCCAGGTGACTAAACAAAAATCTTGTATGAAGAAAGAGACAAGCAATGGCACAGACCTCGTGCAGATATTTGATGTAATGTGAAGAGGCAGAGAAGAACACAAGGGAGTCACTCCATAATCTACTCCAGCATTCACAGTACCTTTCTAGCTCAGTCTGTAATACCCTCAAATGGGTTTCAATGTCCAGGCTCAGAGCTAGCCGGAGAGCTCTGGAGACACAATCCCATTCTAATGAAAAATGCCCAACTGCAAACAATGCAGCTGAAATGCACACAAACACACACAAGTAAACACAAAGTGTTTATGTCTGGCAGGGAAGTAATTAGAAAAGGTTGAGCTGGTGAGTTGTGCCATTGGCATATCAGCTTACAGAGTAGAGGCCCTTTTCTCCCCATAATCTGCCAATGGCTTCTTTCTCTCATCCACAGACACAATGCACTGGCAAGTCTTAGAGAATGAGGGAGAGTCAAAGAGCAACAAAGTGTCTAGAGATGAGAGTTAAATCAAGGGAACACAAGTAAAAAAAATAAATAAATCGGCATTTCATATTCAAAGAATGACAGAACATCACAGCAGAGAGAAATTAACAGAGTAGGGGAGCTGTGCGGTGTTTATTGTTGGTCTCATAATTACCAGAATGATTAATGACCACCATCAAGGTTTTGTTGAAGCAGAGATCATCTTACAGAAGTGGCAAAGTTTATTGGAAGCTTTCTGAGTCGATAATTGACATTCGTGCTGTGTCTGTCTAGAATTCACAATCTTACCTTACTTTGGAGTGCTCTATGAGAAGATGTTCAATGCACCACAGTTCCATGTTTCAGCACAGAGCTGTGTAATGGACTAATATTAATCTGGAAACAGAATGATGTTAGTGTTTGCCTCTGCATTGAGGGTACAGTCTGTTTGCTTCCTGCAAAATTGGTTAAATGGAGTGTTTTGGTAAGTCATCGAGCTATAACTGGACAAGGTGTTTTTCATCTGCAAAGCACAGCATATTATCTGGTGCCTGTGGAGGTACATGCAGTCTTTTTACCTTCAGGCTGATCCACTGTCAAACCAATAACAAAATGTACCAACTGTATAAGGAGAAATCCATACTTGTAAAACACTTCATTTCTATCACTCTTAAATCTAAAATTTTTGTCCTGTTGTCTCAACTTACTTTAAATAAATGTGTGAGGTTTTCAACCCAAGGTTTAAAAGTCATGATTTTGCTACATTTTTTATGGTATTAGCATACAAGGAACTAGCTATGGCTAACTGTGGCTGAAAGAGCTGGTTAGCCAAAGCTGGCATTAAAAAAAATTGGAAGTCTGGTGAACTAGTCCAGCTTTGTCTAACATTGTGTGAAGTCATTACTTGTTATACACACATTTGTATAAATCAACTAAGCAGAACTAGTAAGCATGTAACCTGAGTCATCAAAGTAAAGCAAGATGATTCTTCTTAAATCAAGAATGGCTATCAATAGTTTTTTTTTGTTTAGATTTTAAGGTAAATAAGCTTCTGCTGAAGAGGGAGTGGCGGCACCAAAAAATCCCTGCCAAAAACCTCTCCAACCACCATCAAACACTCATTTTACTGTATGGAGGTGGATGAGGTGTCCTTTTCCAAAGGCCATACTAAGCAGGATGAAATGGGAGGTGAACTACCAATCTTCTGAACAACCTGCTCTACCACCTGAGCCACTGTCACCAACTACACCAAGTGATGCCACACTATCAGTTCTCAGATTTTTGTTTAGTTTTTTAAGGATATTTTCTCTCAAAGTGAGAAAGAAACAACACTGAAAAGTAATATCAACAGGCTGGTTAAGAGGTTGTTTTTCTTATTAAAGGACTTACTATTATATTTCTCATTTGTCTTCTGTCTAGACATGTTTTTCTTACGTCAGGAAATCTTAACAAGTATGTTGTTTTATTTCGGGGCTGGAGCCTATACTAATGGTTTCTACCATCAACATACATATACATGTCTTGTATCAGATGAGAAAGAAAGTCAAGATTTTAGAAACTTTCACAGAGAAAGAACCTGACATCACATCTGTTTGCTAAGACAGCATATTGTATTATTGCATGCTCTGAACCCATTTTTTTTTCCATTTGCACAAACCCTGGATTCCAACGTTGATACTGTTTTTACTTTCAAACTGTTGGATCAGCCTTAAAAGTCATATCTTAGCCCATATCTTGAGGTTGAGGAGGAGCTTCTTAGGGTGTCCAGGTGCTATATGAAGAGCTGCATCCCCTAATCACCCCACACACTGGCTAGAACACACACCATCTTCATACTGTATCAGATGTTCATATCATACTTGCCTGTTGTCTTTGTCACACCTTATTTAATTCATTTACGCTTCTACTGCACTCCTATCCATATCACATTACTGCACTTTATCTGCTTAACTATTTATTCTTAAATTACTAATGATCTGTCTGTACTAATATCATTAAAACAGTTGGTATTTTGCACATTGTAAAACCATAGCAGTGAATTGTTTTTCTTTTATTGCGTATGGGACAAATAAACAAATAAAGAAACTTAAAGATAAAGAAATGTCTTAAATATTAAACATGTATTTTTCTACTGTATGTTAAAAAACCCCATCCATAAAATTAAGATTAAAACCTTTTTGTAATCAATGCATTGACTTAGAAAAAATACATATGACTATATAAAATTTTCAAATCATTGAGGGGCTGGATGCTGCAAGGGGTCCAATTTCGGTGGGCCAAATAAAACTCATTTACAAAACCTGATACTCTAGCAATCAGCTCTGTATTGTTTTCATTCAGGGACACATGAAAAGTAAATCTTTCCAGTAGATTTACAACAGGCAATTAATTTATCTGATTTAACAGAGGCTCACATTTTTTTCTAGGCTTGTGGTACATTTGGAAAATCAACTTTCCTTTAACTTTTTAGAGGTCTTTGAAAAGGGTATGTCATTTAGTTTCAACTTTAACTCAATAAGCACCATAAAATCCAACTGATCTGAACATTGAGTCATTTAGTTCTTTATTTAATGCATCTAAAATTTCAATTATGAGGCTGGTAGACTAGACTGCCATTACCTATGCAGCGTTTTTTGTAGTGATCTATTGACTTACACCTATTTGAAGAAGAGAAAATGTTGTTGCTTTTTAGTGGGGTGTTGACGCCGCTAAATACAAATTCCCAAAAGAGGGATGTTGATTTTGTGTAATGCAACCCTGTCATTTACTCACTGCTTTTTTTTTCTTTTCTTTTTTTTTCTGTTTGATGCAAAGGACTGTCTTTGACTTTTTATTCCACCATCAGGTGTGAGCCTCTGCAGGTTAGCACAGTTAAAGTGACAGGACTCTGTATGTGTGTATGTCTCTATGAATGTAAAGATAGACACGCACACACACTTTTTTTAGTCTGTAGGTGGACAGTTAAAAGGATTTATCTTTCACCTCACTTGGTCTTCTGAGTGAGTCTGCGTAGGCTTTTGTATTTGTGCACCCATCGGCATACCTGCACTGATGAGTACACACAGTGTGCTTCACTGACAGCGTACTGGATTTTTGACTCTGTGTATGTCTATCTGCGTGTAGGTTTGGCTTTGTGCAAGCATGTCAGGCTGGATAGCTCCTGGGCGTGAAAAGGGACAGTCTCAAGGCTGACAGCCCATTCGGGGGGCAAATATTGCTGAGGTGTAAAGCATCATGCTGGCAACGTGGAGTGAAAGGCTGGAGCTGTCAGGTGTTTCTAGTGTAAAAGTGTTAAAAAGCGCTGCTCTTTAACTGATTTAAATAGTATTTCATTAAAGCTTTTAGTAAGCAGCAAAGCTGCCATTTTCACTACCATAATAAAAACAAAAGTGTGTCATTTCCAGATACTTGATTTCTGAAGCCTTTTCTCAGACAGGATAAGTAAAGGCAAGAAAAAAATGCAACTACTGAGCAGAGCTCATGGATTTAAAATAATTAAAACAAAAAGCTCTAGGATCACTACTACACAACTTTGCTCACCAAAAACTGTCTCAACCTTTGAACAAGTCAACCATTACTTTCTCTGAGCCTCCCACTACACTCGCTAATAAAATGTTTTCTTACCTTACAAGTATCGACACTGAGAACAATAATTTCCCCCCTAAAACGAGAAAAAAATCTATTCTAGCTAATGCTTCTTTTCCTGTTTTTTTCTAATGTCTGCTCTTCAAAACAAGAACCTTGGCTCAATGACACCACGTGCCGGCAACGAGTGTCGGTGGGCGGATCGGATATAAAAAAAATGATGATCTGGAGGTTTCCTACAATATTCTTTAAGGAGAGCTAGAGGAATAATCAGATTGTTGTTAAAGCTGAAAAAAAAAAATCTTATTATTTTTCCTCGAATGTCAGCAAAACCTCATGTTCTTTTTTAAACAGTGAGTTCTGTTTTTAATCTGAATTCCTCCTCTTTACTAGAGTTTACAAATGAAACCTGCGAAAAATTACTTTCCTTTATTGCAGAAAAGGTTGCGGCTTTTAATGCTAAAATATCTCCCTCTTAATTGTGTGGCTCAGAGGTCCCTGAGTACTCTGCTATTCATTGTCAATTTGAGCCTGTGCCATTGGGTGTCCTAACAGGAATGGTAAAAAATTTAAACCCTCTTCCTGTCCTACCCAGTCGCTTCTCAATAGTTTTAGAGGTCTGGGACACCATTGGCTCCTTTGTCAGGGAGATAATTAACAAGAGCTTGGTCTCTGGCACTGTTCCAACTTTTTTGCAAAAATGCTGTTGTTGAACCTGTGATGAAAAACTTGGCCTTGACACTGTGGTTTAAGCAAATTATCAGCCCATTTCTAAACAACCACTGGTGTCAAAGATTTTAGAGACATGTGACCCATTCCAGTCTGGCTACAAAGTGTTTCATAGCACTGAGTTTGCATTTCTTAAGGTTTTTAATGGCCTGCTTTGAAGTATTGACTCTGGTAGCTCTGCCATTATAGTGTTCTTTGACCTGACACCTGCTTTCGACAAGGTAGACCATGCAACTCTTTTATATAATTTGGAAATCTGTGTGTGAGAGCATTCATGCTCTCACACAGAGACCTTTGGGCGGCGAGTAAACTGACGGATGTCAGGTCTGTCAGGTTTCCCACAAATAACAGCTGATGAATGACATGTTACAGCAGTCAGATGATGCTACTGAGGCAGAATGCAGACACAATAGTCTAAATAAAGAAGAGTAAATTATCCTTTTTGAGCTACAAGATCCTCAAGAGCAGCCAGCATCCCACATTTTTGGCACAATTACCCTAACATCCTCTCAATAATAAGCTGAAGCAGTTAATAATTCAGTCATGAAAAAGAATGGAAATTGGAGTTTATTTAAAAAAATACCAATGAATCATGTCTATTTCACTTTACAGTCCAAACACAAGCAGACAAAACAGTAAAGCAGCAAATTGCTTGATTTGTTTCTGATTACAGCAAACCTCTGTATCTGCACTTGTAATTAAGCCGTGAAATCACTGTTACAACAACACACTTCCACTGTTAACGTGGTCATAAAGTCATTGTCAGGTGTACTTGTTGCGTTGACTTATGCTGAGAGGGACAGATGCAGACTAGAAACACCTAAAGAAACTGAGCAAAACAGCTTAAACAGTCTGTGCTTGCTCTCGGCTCATCCCCTTTTTGTGAGGTAACGCAATAGTAATGTGTGCTAACGCAAAGAAAAAATAAATAAATCTGTGTCCCCTAGGGAAGGGGGCTCTGTAGATTTTCAATGTGCAACACTTTGAAGTGTTTTTGTTTTAAAAATGCTTTATAAATAAAGTGGATTTGACAAAGATATGGGATTCTTACCTCGTATGCAAGAAAATGCTTTTTTGATGACTTTTTGTGATTTTGTTGCACTTTTTGTTGCAATAGCGATAAAGTTCTATTCTATTTTTTTCAGGTCTTTCTAAATAGAACTTGTTTTAAGCATCTTTGTGGTTATGGCTATTAAGTTTTGCCCATACAATAACTTAATAGATCTTAAAGTGAACATACATTTGTTTTTTACATTTTTTGGCTTCTTTGATAATTTTGTAGTTCGACTGTATATATAAATATATGTAGTTAGCCATTTACTGTAGCTAGGGATCCAAGAAAGTTGTTCAGTAAAACTTAGTTTCAAGATGTAACATGCCACTTTGTATAATTTCCAACAATGTAATTTAGGGGTGTGAAACTTTGCTGGTGTTAAGATTTGATTACAAATTACTGCAAACATGTATGTAATGACTACTCGACTAGTTTTACTCACTGAATCATTTACATGAGGTTTAGTTTGCAGTTAAGTCAAGATTCTGATAAGAGTGTATTATGCTGTAGCCTTAAGGTATTCTACACCTGATCTGGAGTTCTTAACCCCTGAATAAGTTTGGAGATTTTTATGAAAGTGCCACCAGTTTTCTCTTCTCCAGGACAAAGCCAATAGTGCTTCCTTAGTACTGTTACGGCGGGTAAACACATTGTCTGTGGATTGTCTTGCTATTTTCTATTATCTAGCATAATATTGGGGATACATTCTAAAACTACTTTCTGTCCTTTTCTTTTTTTCTCTCTAGTGTTTTAGGAAAACAGAATGTATGTAAATGCATATTATACAGATTTTACTATTTTCCTTTTTCCCCTTTGTCCACAACTACATGCACAAAGAAAATATTTTAGCCAATGTTCAATGTTCAAATACTCGTGCTCATGACTTTAAAGGAGACTTGCAACCTTAAGCATTTATTTAAGTCTTTGCAGCATTTTTTTTTAACTATTATGAATTATGTAACTGCTTGGTTATCTTATGACGTACCCTGGTTTTGATAGAATAGAGCAAATTTTGTTTATCTGGTAATCAGAATGCGTACATTGAAGCAGAAGGCACTGCCATTGAAGATTCAAAAAATGACAGGGAAGAGCAAATGGCACTTAGCAAAATCAACATGCAGCAGGTTAAAGGAAAAGGCAATGTAAGATCTTAAACACAGCTAGATGTTTGCATCAGCACAAGGGGCATGAAGTAGAATTCTGCAGGTGCAGCTAATTGGATTGATTAAGTGAAGTGTCTGACACTGTTCCCTGTGTCTAAGTGAGCAAAGTTCTAGCTCTAGGCTTACTTGATTAGTTTAAATGAAACAGGAAGGAGTTTCCCCTAAGATTTAGCTGATAGAATAATACAGAAGAGCAAAAGCCCTTAAATGGACAAGTGCCAAGAGGCTGATGAATTAAGAGTAGGGGTGAGGGGTACATATCAGGCTCTTCACACCAAATCATCACTGTTTATCCCAAAGTCCAAGAGTATACTAAGGAGTCTGCAAAGACCCACATAAACAGAACCGAAACTAAAATAAAAGTAGTCCAGCTTCAGATGCTGTAGGCCATACACTGTCCATTAATAAATATGTGGCTTTTAGGAGTGCAGAACCTATGCACAGTGACCAACTGGGTAAAACAACCAGCAGTGATAGAAACATAAAATGGAAATGTAATCTGAATACAGGATGGTAGGACTTCTTGTAGAGGCAAGTGAGTACAAAATAAGAATGTCTAAACAAGGAAAATTTAAGAAAGAGAACTTATTTAGTCTTCAAAAACCTTTTGACTCCTTCGAATATAAACTGGGGCAGAGGATTACTCTGTAAACAACCAAAAATACATAAACATTTCTCATTTATTGGACTTTTGACTATGTTTTGAAGTTACTATAGTTGCAATATTCTTTTACTAAATATCCATGCATGTCCAGACAGGGATGCAATGTGTCTGGCAGTACTGATGATTTTAACGGACCATAGGCACACTCTCAGTCGCCAGAGATGTCTCCCTGTTTTTACTCTTTACAATTCTGTTGCGCTTAAGACCATCACCACATTTGTTTTCATGCATTTTCAGTTGTACATACTACATGTAAAAGCAGGGGGCATGTTACAGACTAACCCAAAATAAATTAGAAATCTAGGCTACAATTGTAGACAAAGTAGACTGAGTGTGTCTGAGGAGTGATTCTAAAGTCTACAGTCAAGCAGAACCAGTAGCGTACCTTATCACAGGAAACAAGGGTTTAGACAGGTACTGCTGGGAATTTGGTAAAGTCGAATTATTTGATTAAATCTCATTTTCCAAATTTGACTGCTTACAACTGCTTTTGTAAAGCTGAAGCAAAAAAAATAAAATAAAAATCAATCCCCTGATGTGCACCGACATGTTTTGAATACAGCACTAGTTCCATATTCCAAATGTACAGGTTGATTGCATTCACACTCACTTATGTGCCACTTTAATGCTGGGGTGGTTTCTGGATTCCCAAGCAAACTTTTTTGGATTAAATGTTCATAAGTTTATTTTACAAATCACAAAAAAAAAAAAAAAAAAAAAAGATTGCAAAAGATACATAAGTTTTTCAGTCACCAAATGGCTCTGTTAGGAAAATTTTCAACTTTTTATACCTACATCTTTCTTGTAAAATTAAATGCAGATTTCTTTTGAGATGCTGCTTGAAATGCTAGTCCTCCATGCGGTTTTGAAATCAGCTGGACATCAGACGACATCTTATAATTGTCCTGTTATCTGTGCCCTTAAAAATCGAATAGTCTTTCACAGTCACTTGCACCTTTTCTTATTACTAGCTGAATCCAAAATCAACCTAACTTTTTTAAAATTTCTATAAGATTCACTGATCATGTTGGATTTAACTGTTTACTTGGAATATGGACGTGTTTTCTTGCATTAATCCAAATTTCTTCAATTTTGTTGCAAAATGTTTTTTTGTTTCACTGAAGTTATTAGTTCTTTTACATTGCGTTCATTCCCAGCACCTCTATTCTCAAGCTCCTGTCTGCTATTGTGAGGAACATCTCCAAATGTCAAGGCATGGACCGGTCACTCAAACATGGGTTTCAATCAAATTCAAACTCCGAGTCATGGTTTTACTCTTAAAGCCGGCTTATTTTTCATAATAGACAAGTAAACAACTACCACTATAAAAGTGGATAGCTCAGTTGGCAGGGCATCCATTTCTCATACAGGAAACCTATTACCTGATTATGAATCCCACAGGGGACAAATTGGGCAAGACCCTTAACGCTAGTACCTACTCTTAGATGTAAGATGCTTTGGAGAAAGACATCTGAGCATTTATAAAAAATTACAGTCATTTAGCAACCAGTCTACATGTGCTCTGTGGACTTGGAGAAGGCGTTCGACCGTTCAATGGAGTGCTGGAACCCCTTGTCCGAGCTGCCCGGTCCCTGTACAACCGGTCTCAGAGCTTGGTCCACATTGCCGGCAGTAAATTAGGATCGTTTCCAGTGAAGGTTGGACTCTGCCAAGGCTGCCTTTTGTCTCAGATACTGTTCATAACTTTTATGGACAGAATTTCTAGGCGCAGCTGAGGCGTTGAAAGTATCGGGTTTGGTGGCCTCAGGATTGGGTCTCTGCTCTTTGCGGATGATGTGGTTCTGTTGGCTTCATCGTGCCGCGATCTTCAGCTGTTACTGGAGCGATTTGCAGCAAATTGTGAAGTGGCTGGTATAAGAATCAGCACCTCCAAATCCCAAACCATGGTCCTTAGCCTGACAAGGGTTGAGTGCCTTCTCCGGGTCTGCAATAGGGTCCTGCCCCAAGTGGAGGAGTTCACGTATCTCGGGGTCTTGTTCACGAGTGAGGAAAGGATGGAGCAGGAAAGACCCATGACATGTTGAACGGACTACATGTCTCGGCTATCCTAGGATAGCCTTGGGTTCCCCCCAGATGAGCTGGTAAATGTGGCCGGGGAGAGGGAAGTCTGGATTTCCCTGCTTAGGTAGTTGCCCCCGCAACCCAACTCCAGATAAGCGGCAGACGATGGATGGATGGATGGATGGAATGTAAATGTAAAAAGGTTTGTGACTTTGTGGTAAAACCATAGAAAATCATTACAAACTGTAGTTTTACGTGTAATCTTAACTCATTGGATGTTTCTGGATGAAAATCCAACTCTTAGCAGGGTTCATGTGCTGTCCTCACAACACATGACTATGTGAAACTAGACAGCCTGCGAACAAAGCAAAAAAACTTTAAAAAAAAGTTCCCCACACAAGGCTTGCTTTTCTTGATCTCACTGAAGATCTTTTATGTACTTTTAATATTGCCTTTTCTCTTGTAACTGAAACATACAGGAAAAAAAAGATTACCAAACTAATGCACACTCCTTAACACCACAGTTAAGATGGTGAGCCTAGCTTAGCTGAGCCTAGCTCATTAACTATAAACTCTTGTTTCTCATTTATGTAAAATATTCACAATATAGGCTGATTACAGTCTTTGACCAAAAGGCATCACAGTTCACTTCTCATACGGATGTTCTCAAAGAAGAAAATTGATCATTTTATTTTTAATGGCCATAAAGACCTCACAGCAATAGGGTTACAAAAAGTGCCTGCATGCACACACACAAACACTCCACAATCCACTTTAATACGCTGTGGTCGACTTCAGGCAAACAGCAGGGAAGTTGCAGAGTAATGGGACAATCCATCACCAGCTGCTGCTTGCTGCTGCGTGGTCTTAGTCAAAGAGACCCACCCATGGAGACAGCGAGGCAGCAGGTTAGGAGGAAGCAAGTGGAGGGTAGTGATTTAAAGACCAGAGGTGATATGTGGCAGCCGGGAAGTCTACAGGGGTGACTGGATTATTTTTGCCAAAATTTGGGAGTGTGATCCCTGTAGGAGTGTGTTTGTGTGTATGCTTCAGTTGAGAGTGCATCTAGGGGTGTTTCATGCTTTCTTTCTTTCTTTTTTTTTTTGTTCTATTCTTTACAATTAATGGTTAACTAATAAGACAACTGAATACAAGGCTGTAATAAATTAACTCCCTTGAAGTTACCTTTGAAACATGGACAATGTTTTATTCCACTTCAACAAAGTTGTCTCTATTTTTGCTTCTTTTCAAGATGTTTTAAACACTTTCGAACAATGCATTTTAATGAGAGTCTTTTAATCCAGAAATGAAGATTGAATGGAGCCAATGAGAGTTTCGAGAGTTATCCACATTGAGAATAAACAACAGGATGGAAAGATGTGGATCTGGCCAGAATAACAACAGGTAAATTAACTAAGAAAAACTAAAACATGTGAAATTGACATAGTTACAGAAATTAAGTTTTTAGGCATTAATGTAGACCATAATCTAAACTGGAAATCACATTTAATTAAGTCAAAATCAAGATGTCGAAATCTATTGCAATACTGTTCAAAGTAAAGGACTATCTGTGTCAGAAATCACTTTTTATTCTATACAACTCATTGATTGTTCCATATATGACCTATCGTGTAGGGATTTGGGTAAACACTTATCACACAAACACAAATTTAGTTTTCTTACTTTCTTACCAAAAGAAGGTCATACGTATAATTTGTAAAAAATAAATAAATAAACAAATAAGATGTATGGTGAACCAACAAATCCATTATTCATTCAATTACACATACTGAAATTCAGAGATCTAGTAGATTACAACACTATTCAAATTATGTATAAAGTTAATAATAATCAATTGCTATCCTGTATCCAGAGGCTGTTTAAGAAAAGGGAGAAATGTTATGAACTTAGAGGAAATGAAATGTTGTGCAAACCCAAGGTACGGACAAATGTTAAATTTCATTGTATATCGGTCACTGGTGTCAAACTGTAGAACAGTTGTTGTGATAATTAAAAAATAAGCTCTACTTTGAAATCCTTTAAAAGAAAGTACATAAATAATATAATAATGAAGTATTATGATAAATGAAATGCAAAAGATTCTGTGGGTGATAATTTTGCACGTTGCTCTTCCTGTCAATTGTGGTGATGATGTAGATCTATTTTCAATGTTAATTTAGTTAATTGTGGTGAATTGGTAACATTGTTTTAGTAATGGGTAGGCATTTTATAAGCTACTAGCTTCTGCCTACACCCTTTCAGTTTTTTGTTTTTAATTTATTTTTCATCTTCTTTCTGTAAAATGTTTTATTTATTTTCACTATGCCGAAAAAAAGAAAAAAGAATATCTCCCATTAAATGCACTGCATATTATTACTAGCATTAATGTCAAAACATCTGTATGCATGTTCTTTTCACTTCACGAGAAGTTTTAATGTTAAGTAGTAATGAGATACTTAAAGTAACATTAACATGTGAGTACATGACCAGAAATTAAGATTTTGCAGAAAGTGACTTGTACAGCTTCAGTCCTAAACTTTGGCAGATTTTCACATTGCAGCGCTCACAAACAAAGGATAAATCATCTTCCATCTTGCATCCTGTCTCTTCTCTGAGCTCTCTCAGCTAGTAAAAGTCAGTTGGATGTTGACTCTTGTCTTATCTCTTTCTTTGGTACTTTGTCTCTTTTGTTTTCCTCGCTTCCTCAGATAATGTCTTCTCAGGTTTCTTTCCCAAATCTAGTCGTGGTATGTAAGCAAAATACAGCTGTAACATGACGCTCTAGGATGGAATAAAAGAATACATTTGTAGACCTATGGTATTTTTTGACGTGATGGTGAACGAGGTAAAAATCATAAACAGGAAAAAAAAGATCTGAGAAAATAATCAAATACAAACACATATTGCCAGGGAAATAAAAGTAAAGTTTATGTAGTTAGAAGCTTAATCCAATTCAATTTTGATCTCATTGAGACCAGTATGCTGGAGACATGTGACCAAATCACAAGGGAAAATTAAATTAGAGCAGATTTAACAGAGCTGTACCAGGCAATAAAGAGAAACATCATGAAATCAGCTCTGTCCACCATCTAAATGGAGACAGGTGATCAGCTATGACCCACAGATATAACAAGAATGTTTTGGGTTGCCGAGGAAAACATTGACTATGCCACTTCAAAACTAGGCAAAGATGCACAGCGTAAAGGTCACACATGTAAACATTGCTCTGACACACTTGCAGATACATACAAAGAGGGCTCTAGCACACTAATCCCTCCCCCCTTACGCATTCAAGCCACAAACGACCAGATCGATTTCTAACCAGAGGATTCAATAGTAACCACATTAATCCAGCCCTGGGCACAGTTGGTGTGTCTCCCATAAAGGCACTCAGTCAGCCACTCTAATCCTCAGGATCAGTATTGGTTTAGAGGAACTCTGAGGGAAAGCAAGAGAAGAATGGGGATGAAGCAATAACCACAAGGCGCTTTTAAAATGTCCCCATGTTCACTCTTATTGCCCTTTCCGAATGTGCCTCTTTGTAGGGACCAAATCAAACAACAGCATCATGCAAAAATCATAATTAGGACACTGCATGTGTTTTTGTATTTCTTTGACATGTTCATAAAATGGGATTAGTTTTTTATTGTTTTCAAATCTTCGCCTTCATGTCCTCTTTTAGTTGAGATGGAAAATTCAATGTAACTTGATATATATATATTTATATAAACCCCCTTAGACACCCCCTTGAGCACCCTATCTGCCATTTTTCTAAAAAGCTTTTAGTGTTTCAGAGAAACAATGGCTCTTTTGAAGACAAAAGTCTTGTTTGTGTGCATGATTATTAGTCATCGGTTTATAATTAACACTACCTGTTAGCTAACAATATTATTAAGTACAAAAGTCAAATAACTGTAGAAAACTGAGAAAGTAGGGGCTGAAACTTAGCTGTTTTGTAAAAATAGCCCGTGGAGTGTGTCCACACCTTAAATTATGCATCTTTGTCAACCATTGCTTGTCTAACTTGCAGTTACTATAATTTTTTATATTGCTCTAATGTTTCATTCCTGGCCCTGCAATGGACTGACAACCTGTCCAGGATGTACCCTGCCTCTTGCCTGCTAATTGCTGGGATAGGCTCCAACTTCACCGCAACCCTGCATTGGCAGTAAAGCAATGAATAAATGAATGAATGAATTTAATGTTTCCAATTGTCTATTTTCATTCATAAACTTGTTCACACCATGTAGTCTTCTCATTCACAGTAGTGTAATTCACTGATAGACAGGCAGCCTGCTAGCAAACTCCTTTGTGAGCAAATTACAGCCAATACTCATTTCCCTGACTGAGTTCAAAGGAGGCCCACTTTCCTAGAAAGCCAAATCCTTCATCCCTCTGAGCGCTAATTTAGATCAAGTACATTTTCTTACTTCGGTCTGGTGGTAGTTTAGTCAAGGAAGGTGTGAAACTGAGGCTGAAACCTGGTGAGAACTAAAAAGATCCAGCCTCTTCAGACAAATTTAGTTAATAAGCTTATTCCAATGTTCTCATTATAAAGTTCCACTGTGATACGGGTTCTGGTTGTGCCCTGCTTCAGGTGATAGAGAAAGTTGTTAACTTATTTCTGAATATCTTTTGGACTGGATACTATACTCCAAGTGGCTGCTGGTTT
This sequence comes from Rhadinocentrus ornatus, assembly GCA_037177495.1. Classification (NCBI taxonomy): domain Eukaryota; kingdom Metazoa; phylum Chordata; class Actinopteri; order Atheriniformes; family Melanotaeniidae; genus Rhadinocentrus; species Rhadinocentrus ornatus. The sequence continues at coordinate 13,392,069 of JBAMHW010000026.1, read as the reverse complement.
AACACAAGGCTAATCCTGCATATAGACCATTCTTAGTTAGGTCACATTGTTTGTTGTTGGGTGGCAAAAAGCTAGCTGGGACCTGCTCCCGCTATGGAGTAACTA
>JBAMHW010000026.1:13365154-13391864 GCA_037177495.1 Rhadinocentrus ornatus | reverse complement strand
ACTTAGTCAATCCACAGTCACACTTCAAAGGGGCAGAATTAAAAGTATACAATTCATTAGAGGCTTATAAATATACATGAATTATATAATATCATGAGTATCAGGCCTTCAGCTTCAGAAAGTTACCAAAACAAAGAATTTTCTCTTCATATCAAAGCTGCATAACAAAACAGAAGATGCAAATAATGTTAATGCAATGTAAAAATTAGAAATGTCTAGATGTCATATTTAGGAGTTACACCTCATTTCCGCCAGGTGCGTGTGCATCACATTACGGCTGCGCTGCAGTCTCCGCTACTATTCCCGGCAGTTTTAGTAAATGGTTTGGTTCCCACCGGGAGCTCCGCAGCGTGTCAGAAGCATCCCAGAAGCGCATTGCTGCGGCTCTCAGCTAAACTTACATGCCAAGTCTATTTTTGACGGAGCACGCATCAAACTTAGCAGTTCACATAGGGGTAGATAGGAAATCAAACACGGGAGCAATATATAAACATCTGGTATTTTTCAAAATAAAAGTCCCCGGGCAGATTTGCGCTGCTGAATCATGTAAACAATACATGTTTAACTATTTAGGGGGTCTCAGTGATTTTTTTTTTCCCATCCTTGACGACGAGACGCTTATCCTGAAAGTGGAGAGTCACGAGATTCTCCAATTCTCCTGTAATTTCGTGATCTTGCGCATCCTCCTAGGCGGACTGCACTCGCAGGCGCCCCACACCTGACACTCCTGTTGTGGATTGACGCGCCATGGAGATCGGAACAAAACTGTGGCGCAGCCGTAACGTGGCGCACACGCACTCGGTGGAGATGAGGGGTTAATGTTACAATTACTATGAGAAAACATTGATTTTTAAAGACTGTTGGGTTTTTTGAGATCATATAAGAAAATACATGTCCAACTTATTAACACTGAAAACTATATCACATCCAGCTAGTTTTACCGTCGTCGTATTTACACGATGAAAAACTTGAACATTTTTGTTTATTTGCGGCTTTACATAAAACATGACTTACATATAAACTTAATTGACTGTCCTCCCTATTACACATGAACAACGTTTTTGCCTACATTTCTTATTGCATGAACAAGAATATCTGTTCAAGAATTAAATGAATGAACAAAAACTTTTTTTTTTAATTTTTAATGTAATTTTTACTCTTCTCTTTTTTGCTTGCTGTCATCTTTGAAACTTTTCCAGATCATCCTTTTCTCAGGAGTACAGACACACATGAAGTTGGATGGGACACTGTCTGGGGACAACGGTTTGTCAAACTTTTACATAAGGGAAGGCAAAACTAGCCCCATTATCATGTCCGTTAACAACAGACTATCCCTAAGCGTCTGGTCCTGGGGCGCAATAACATTTAACCACTGCAGTTAGCTGCATTTAAGTAAGACATTGTCTGTACTTTTTAATAAATAAAAATATTCTAAATTAAAGCAACCCACCATAAATAGAGTTGGAAAACGTGCAAAACAAAATATTCGATACTCTGACGCCGACAAAGTGCTCACTACACAGCTGAGAGCTCTCTGACAGCTTCCAGCAATACATTTAGCCCGTCGTTCATGGTCAGCAGGCAATCTATCGTTCATGGTCAGCAGGCAGTCTGTAAAATAAAATCCCGTTCTTGGGATGTTGACTGGAGCATCTAACGGCACAACACAGATTACAATAATTAGTTCCATTACCATTAGTACCATTATTATTTTTTGAAAAGCACATTTGTGAAAACACACCCACTTTGTTAATCTTTTTGCCACCCACGTCATCAATGAGCAAGTCACGTGATCAGTGGTGAAAGCTAAGAATAGTCGATAAAGCCGACACTCTACAGGTGAGACACTATCAACTGTAATGGTTTAATTTTCGACATAGTTAAAGGCAAACCTTTCAGATATTCCCATAGGTTTCCTCAACTTTGTTAAAAAAAAAAGCTTGATCCTGTCACCTGTTTCCCACATTTGCAGTGTTTTCTGCTCTCTTTCTTTCCTTCACCTCAAAAGCCCATGGAGATTTTGTAAGCTGTTTTGCTATTGATGTGAATTAAGGAGCTTTAAAAACAGTTAAATGGATTTTGATACCAGCATAAAATTAAGAGGAGCATACGCTTTGAAATGGCTTTAAAGAAGCATGCAAAGCGGTTGTTTGGGATGGATTACATTTTGAGATCATCAGCTTTACTGATATGCTTGAGTGGACTTTGACTAAGCATGCATGTGTGCATGTGATTTAGTATGTGTGGGCAAGGATTTATGTGGTCCTCTGGAGTCCTCCCTACAGCATGGAAACTGCATCTTGCCCTCTGGCTTTCTAAGAAAATGACTTGCATGAACAAGCACACAGATTCCCATTCACCTCTGTCAGTGATCAAACCAAATGTTTATAAGTTTTTTCCTCCCTCTATTCTGTGCTTGGGGATCTTCATATTTTTAATTCATGCTGTTTGAAAAATTTAGCAGCACAAGCGCTCAGTGCCATTTTCATCCTTAATCAATGCAGAGATATAAGGCAAACAAACAAGACTCATGAATAACTTCCATCTGATTCATACTATCAGACACAGAAACAAAGGCATGGTCACGACAACGCTGATAACATGGCATAATGTGGAACTCCCTTGAAGCTAAGTAGCAGCTTTGCAGGTGTTTATAGAGATTAGAAATCAGCTTTTACACTTCTAATGCCTTCTAACCACTTTGAAATTAGACTTAGTAATAAAGCTGCTGCATTTCAAATTTATGCTTTTTAAATTATAAATAATATCTAAGAAACAAAGGCTGTGGATTATGGGCTAGGTTATTTCTTATTTCAGGGTTTTAAAAGAGTCTAAATGAAAACCAAATATCATCATGCTTCACTGTAGCATCACAGTTGTAAGGTAGATAGTGTCAGCTGGCCACTCTCTATGAGATGTCTTCACAGCTGGTTGCTTGTCAGTAGAAATAGAAGACATATTCCTGAGAATCTAATTGTAAAGAAATAAATTATATTTATGAAATAATTCCAGATGCTTTAATACCACATTAAGTACTGGCTTCATGTATTTTAAAATGATTTTAAAAGATTGTATCTTAGCACTAAGGAAAGAGTGCCAATAGAAAGTCAATTAGTTTTTTAGTTTTGGTGGAAAGAAATTCCCTCACTCAGCTCAGTAAGTCTAATGACAAAGAGTATTCAATATTTGGGAGAAATAACACAAAATAAATACTTTTAACCAACCAGCTTTATGCAGAAGCTCATCAAGACACAAGCTCAAACCACTGCTTTTTTTAAAAAAGGGGATCTTCCCATTTGCAAAATGGGACTCATCCCCCTCATAACCAAGACCAGAAAGAAGTATCTAGACATTGCATGGCTCTGGTATGTACTGCAGTGGCTGTACTTATTTCACATTCAACATTTTCTTAGCTCTATAATACCACAAAGTCCGCTTTTTCCTTTACATGGCAAAGTTAAATATATATAAACATAAGCTACCTGGCTTGTCTCTAAAACAAACTTTTGTAGCAAGATCATCCAAAAAGCTCTTGGAAGCTGGAAAAAGTATCTGTAACTTTATTCAGTCAGAAGAAAAGTCAGAAATATTATTATATCTGCATTTTCCCATTACTGTGTATTTCTGATATGACTGATCCTATAGTGGAACCTATGCCAACCTTTAAAGGAGTTGACATAACTTAAAACCCTTTTGTACCTGTGAGTGGAAAAGGCTAATTGGTCAAACAGTAGACTGTACATAATGGTGCAGTGCTTATTCAATCCAAGCAACAAGTCATGGATCTTATGCCACTGTTGTCTGGATCATTTACAGCTTCATTTGGACTTTAGCAAGAGGAGGCTAACAACTAGCAATTTCATTTGTCATTTTGAGGGAAATGACAGAGAAAATATTTGCAGCCTTAAAAGAATGGTATCCTTTTTTAATGGGACTCTATTGATTGACAAGTTTTGTCTGGGTAAGGCACACTTTGCCACAGTAACAAGCATGTTACTTGGAGCCTTTGAAAATGGACTATTGTGATACTAATTTTGCAACTATTTGCTTTGCAAGTTAACTTCTTGTCGTTTTCCAATCATAGTTACTATTGTGTTTACTGCTATTAGTTATTGTCATTAGAAGGGTACTGTCATAGAATGTATTTGTTTTTTGTTTGTTTTTTTAAGTGCTACTCATATTAACCCCGATATATAAGTTTATATATATATATATATATATATATATATAATAAGACTTTATCTTTAATAGCAGGACATTCTCCCATCTCTCTGAAGATTAGTGGTTATCACAATGAGCCCCTGCAGGAGTAAAAACTGTCAAAAGTAGTCAGGACTGAAGCGGGACTGATTTTTGGCCCCAGGTGTTTATAAATCCAAAACCTACTCAGGTTCTACTAATGTGGAAACTGTTCACTTCCTTCGGTCCTGAAGTTTTTTTTTTTAAGTATGTCTTATCTCAGTTTAAATGAGGTCCACCATTTCAGTGCAATCTAAATAGGTCACTGGTTTCTGAAGCTTTGTTTTATTTCTGTCTGATTGTCAGTGGACAACAGCATTTCCTCTTCAGTGAGCATTAGCTAACTGAAAAATTCTCCAGTCATTGAGTTATTGATTAAAAGAGCTTTAACCTATTATTTAGCTGACATACTATATCACAATAACTTTTTCAATTATGCATAAATACAACTGACAGGGCTAGCTTTAATTATTATCACCGAAAAAGAAAACTTCTTCGTTTTTTCCTTACATCTTTATAACCAAAACACTGACCCAACAGGAAGGCACCTGAACATCTTGATTGGCCCTTCCTGCTAAGTTACAGAGTTACATGGTCTTGTTGGGCTCTGAAATGTAACAAATGTACCCACTACCATTTGTTGAGATGTGATTTTGTAACTAAGCTACAATATTAAAATAAATTGAAACCTTGTGGATGTACAGACTCAGAAAGAAGCCTCATCTCCAACACATTGCATTCACAATTCAGATGAGGTTGTCTTGTCATGATTCATGACAATTTCATGCTTCAGCTGTGTTACTAGAGTCAGTTTTATCAGATGATGAAGAGAATAAGTTTAAGAAGAACAATTCTTTGGAGGTGTAGAGTCAGAAAGGGGCAAGTTAATCAGATACTTATAGTTTGATTTTCAGTGCTGCTTGAGCTTAACTTAGCTGGCATTAACTTCTATCTCACATAGCCTCTTACATAATACATATCATCTTAACTGAGAGGGTGACTTGAATTGTTGATAAAATTATTCCTCTTTATGTTTCACTGGTGTTCTGGTCAGTGCTTATTGTTCCAACAACATTCTGGGATTGCAAGGCTTAATAGATGAAGCAGATTATTTTATCTAGTGTCCATCATTTTATACATTTTGTTCATACAAACATTCAGTTTAAGAAGTCGATGGCATGTTTAAAATGCTGTTATACTATTACCTCAATTAAGTTATTAGCGTGAATGAAATTTGATTTGAGCCCAATCACAGAACATTTGTTCTATTCTTATTATAATTTGTGTTTCTTGTGACTTCAGTTATGAAGCAAGAAGTGTTGAACAATAATGAAAATTTACAGGCGTTGGTCCTGTGGATGTAAGTGGTGTTCTTCTGTTTGACACTTTGATGACTTCGATTTCAATATGACCATATTTGGCTGATTCATGTGCATATAAAGTAAAAATGCACCAAATTTGAGTTGAAAAGTGAGAAAATTTAGTAGTTGCTGTCCCCTAGGATTCCTATCATGGCAGGTTGCTGTGATTGGTTCCAGTCCAGTGCTGCCTGGGCCCATTTAGATAATAAAATGGCCTACAGCTTCACACATACAGATGCAAATGTAGTGTACACAGACAAGCACATACAGAGAGAGAGAGAGATAGGAGGACACACACACACACATAGCAATAGGAGGAAGGACAATATTTTCAGAGGCTCATGTGCACAAGCACTGAAATGCAGCCTTACAGGCATGAGCCTGGCTAAAGCAAACACTAAGAGTGAATGTAAATCGATGCAGAAGAGGAAGGAAAGCAGCGATAGTCTCTTCCATCTAGTTTAAAACTACTAAATGTGCCGAATCCACTCCAATTTGAGATCTTTCTCAAGATTAGCTTGCCTTGCCAGCAATGCACTGCTTCACCTTTGAATCCATCTGGTGTTAAAAAGTTTAAAAATACATATCTTCATCTTCTTTCACTGGCCAACTCAAGCAGTATTCTCTGTAGGAGGTTGAAAAGGATTACCAAGGTCTCATGAATCATTTTTAATCTTGTTAGGAACTATATAGGATGACCTTTTGTGGTTTGTCTGTGTTTACCTGCCAGCCACTGGGTCCACTGTGTAGTTTATAGAGCATGTTGCTCCTACAAACTGTCAGTTGAGACTAAGGTCAGACAGTCATTTTCTAAACCACTGGGTGTGTGACTGGCCTCGTGTGCTCACATAGAGCACTGTGCAGCAGCACAAATTCCCACTGATTTCCTGACTGGGACCCTGCACTGTGATCTGGTCATGTCAGGGCAAATGCATCATCCCAGCTTTCTTCTTTTAGGATTTTAAACCTCTATACAGAACACTAGCAAATTACATTAAAGTAAAATGGGCAATTATTTTATCCTCTTATATTTTACTGGCACACAAAAGCACACATACACCTTACATGAAAATATGCACAGCTCAAATTGGGTATTCAGGAAAAATCAAGACAAACCACATAAGTGGCCAAGTACTTTATTTTTATTTATTTTACTTACAATATGGTCATACAGTTGTAAACTCTGAACCAAGCAAAATTACCACCAGAGACTCGAAGATGCTCCACATTTGATGCAGATTGACATTCAGACGACAGATCCACAGACATTGCAAACTTCTAACCCACTTGCCCAGATAAATACTCATGTGTACACCTTCTCAAAAAGCATTTTGCATGTCAGTTACATAAACAGACATCAGACATTTGTAGTGATGCCGACATTTATCTGACATTTTGCTAAAAGCCTCCATTTGTGCCCAAATGAACTTTCATTGTAATGTTTTAAAGAACCCATCTCCACAAAATGTGAGTGAACACAGAATCACTTTGCAAACAAGAATACATCATTTTTATGCCATGCCAAGTGAAAAAAGCTCATTCGCTACAGACTTATTCTTTTCATTGTAGTCAGTTATAATCAAATGCCTCAAATGTTTTGTTTTTTTCCAATATTCCATTATTTAGAACCAAAAATATATTGACAGCCCTTAGTAGTCCACTAATATTGTGATGGTATTGTAACAGTGAGTGTATTTACAGAAAGTTGTGTGTATCTTTATGATCCACATTAAAACTGTAATTCTCCCATTAACTTTCCATAAAGCAAAAGAAATCTCATTACATCTACCTTAATTGCTCCCATGTCTGCCTTGCAATTATACAGCCTGCACTGGATTGTGGTTCGATTCAAGTCTCAGCCAGTGCTTATTGTCTCTGACCCATGCAAAAATCCATATTCCTCCCCCACACTCAGGGTTGAGCATTTGCACATCTTATATTATGAGATGTCAGCTCCAGATGTTTATTCACATCCTGATAACTGTTCTCCTGGATGCACAATAAAACAAGCTTGGGTTCAAACAAGACATGACCCAATTCATCCTAAAGTAGCAGAGTCATCTTGTCTAAGGCTATGAAACGTCTTAATGTGAGCTTATCCTAAGACCTGCCATGAAAATACTGCATTTTTCATGTAGAAGATGTGAGTGTAAGTCCATGGGAATGCAACATATACATAACTTTGGTACACAAACTCTTGGTAGCTTTGCCTTTTTTTTTTAATGATATACATTCTAGAAAAAATGTTTCAACTCTTAAATTTGTTATCAGGGACCATTAAAAGGACCTAACATATGTTGTTCATTTACATCCAGTCAGTTTTGGTCCATGTATACTGTGGTTTTATTAGGTTAGTGAGCTGGTAAAGCTACAGTAGTGGAGGAGTTTGTGTCTATCCTGGTAACCTTTATTTTCCCTGCACTGTTATATTACTGAAACGTGTCTGAGAAACACCACATGTCACTCCAATGCTTTTTGGTAGTTGCATGAAGAAGAGCCTCAAGGAAAATAGATTGAGAATCCCTAGAAGGGGGTTGTTTTAATGCAGGAAAACAACAAATATCATCCCTTTATGTTCTCACCATTAATTCGTCTCATATTGCTGCAACTTTTATTGCATTTGGTCTGAAATGTGCTGATTTACTTTCCATCTCTAAGGCCACCCACCTAGTGACATATTCTGCTCGGACTGCTCAGTTGATTCCTCAAATCTGGCAGAATGAAACGCAACTGCTCGCTCTATCTTTGCACTATAAACATAACTATGTAGGCATAATTCAAACACTGGGGTCAGTAAATAAAGTAAAATATTAGATCTACAAATGAAAAGGTTTCAGACAATTTATAATGAGTGTCTTTCATGTCACTGCTTCAGTTGCTTATCAATGTGTCAGTGATAACAGAACCACCAAGGGCAGGCATTGCTAACCGACAGCAAATTAACCACACGACTATGTTTGTTGCTTTTAAAAAAAGAAAAAGTTGTTAAAGAAAAGTTATTAATGAGTGAAGGTTATTGCGCATATCATAGCTTTATTTTATGAAGACACATAATTGTGTTTAGTAGTAATGTCTGCTAAATTAATATGTAAGGCAAATGTGGAGACACCAGCAAATGCAACATCTTTAATGCAACATTGGATTCACTTCCAGCTTGCTAAACATGTTATTAATGCCATTTTTTCTCAAAGATTTACAGATGTAGTGTGATAAATGAGGGGAAGAAATAAAATAAAAATTAACTCAGATCATTACAATGATTATGGAATGTGAAATACAGTATAAAGTCAAATAAACCATTTTATGACTTGTTTAATTTCGGACTCCTCCCTTGAGGAAGCCCAAGACAACCTTGGAGAAGTTGCTTCTGGCTAAGAAGGAAAACTTGCTGCTGGCAAAAATCCAAAAAGTGAAACAAGAAGGAAATCTCCACGGAGGCCTGCCATTTCTATGTCAGCTGACCCTGGTCTCTGAAGGTGGCAGAAGAGACACACTGCCCCCATTTTCAGATCTTGCCCTAACATATTTGTGTGTCCACTTTCCTCCACCTCCTCTGACAGTGTTCTTCACAGCTGGAAATACCGTCAACCCAGACAAATTTTGGATTCTTCAAATCAATAAAAAAAAAATAAACCAATACAAATGTGTAACATAATTTAACATGCAGCCATGACATATAGCATGTTGGTTACAGTTAAAGTGGCTTTAGGCAGTTTAATAATTGACATTTCAGATATTAAAGCAAAATTATGTAAAAAATCTGAGCAGGTGTATTTGTTTCCTCATAGAAGTAATTCACAGCATCTAAATGTCTGTATTTGTGTGTTTGTCGTTATATTTTAATGGGGAATAATAGCAAAGAAACAAACATGTTTCCAGGCTAGTGTAGCTTAAATATGTCCTCAGAACATTGTTTTTAAAACTGGAACTTGCATTCAACCATTCCTTTCCTTTTCATTTATATTTAATATTATATAGAACTTACTACAATTTTGGTCAAATGCTTTTGGGACTTTGTCTTGTGATCGAGGACAGGGGAGCTAGGAAAGGCCACTGGCCTGTTTTTGAGTGATGCGGCTATTAGCTGGTCTGGCTCAGGATTCGATACATCATCCAAAGAGCAGCCATGTGTGTTGCTTTACTGTCAAGTATAAATCTAGGCTACAACAAAATCAAAACCATAAAAAACAAACGGGAAAAATATGCTGCTTGTTGACGTAACATTTAAGGTGCTGAGAAAAAAATCTGTGTTAGTCTTGCTGCCGGAGTAAATCACACACAGGACATAAAACTGGCTCTAATTTTGTTTTATTTAAATAAAAAGTTATCTGCAATACAGTTATGCTGTCAAAGAAATAAATAAATCTCCATGTCAAAAGCCAGTTTGGTTGGAGTCGATTAAGTAATTGATTGGACGGTGTGGTTCCCCATTAGGTTTGTAATTAATTTTTTCTAGACTGGACTTTAGGTGAGTAGCATAGGGGGGACAGCTAAATGAACAGAGATCTCAAAACAGCACACAACTTTACTCAAGCAGAAGTAAACAGAGTTTTCTAAATACACACAGAGATGAACCTAGTTCAGTTTTATATTACGTAAATAAATAGTAGTAAATATGTCAGGTCTGTAAGTGGTTCTGTAACGTGTCTGGCTTGTAAACGCAGAAAGAAAAACTGCAATTTTGTCAATTTGTTTGCGTTCTGGAACCCAGAACAGGGATTATAAATTGAACACACAGAGTAGCTATCATCTAGCATCAGGCTTGGATTCTTTTTTAAAAGTGTTTTAACTGAGCTTCAGTATCAAGAGTTCATCATTAGAATTATCCTGGCAGTGCATTAAATTCTCGATCAACCAATTAGTTTTGAACCTTGTCTGTATAAATGCTGAAGTCTGATAGACGTGATGATAAAAGAATTGGCACTAACAGAAAGTAACCATCTCCAAGTGCAATTAGAAAAGCCATACATCTCTTTCATAATCAAAGTAGACCTTTGGAAAAAAAATTTATCAGCAAGCATTTCCAAAGCTGCCTGCTTTTTAGACTAAATTACATACTTTACAATGAGATCAGACACATGCACATTGAAATCTTCCTTCACAATGTTTTCCATCTTTCTCTTGCTCATTTCCTGCACACACCTGCTTTAGCAGCTTAACGGGTTCGGTTTTAGTTTTGATGAGTGAGGCACCAAAGGCAGACTGATGACCATACAAATGCAGCCAAGCACTCATTGGCGTCTCTTTGCGTCTTAGTCTGCTCTGCAAACACAAGCCTGCTGTATCACACTGAATGAATGTGGTCTGCATCAAAAGTATAATGTGTGTGTGTGTGACCACTTTGAGTGGATTAACACAAAGCAGGTCAAAGCCCGTCTTCACATATCTTGTTTACCATGGCTTGAAAAGGATGTTTGGATGGGGCAGCAAAGCTTTCTGTGCATCTGTGTGATCATGCATGTGTGCTTGTGGCTGTGCACATTTCTATTACTGGTAGGGAAGTTTTCTAAGCAGCTATAATGTAGCCATGTAAAATAGTTGTCTCTCGTAGTATGTGAATATGATAATACTAAATAAAAAGAGAGCCATCCAAAACAATTTTATCATTAGACAGAAAGTCACATTTTAAGACTCAGTGGAAGCTGGATAGCTAGGTTGGCAGGGCACCTGTCTCCCATGTGGGACACCCGAGTTTGAATCCCACACCTTCCAGTTAGGAAGTCACCTTCACATGGAAGTCACTTTAGAGAAAAGCTGCTAAATGACTGTAGAATAGAATAGTTGCACACATGTTTGAAATTTTGCAGCAATAGTGATATTTGTATTACAAGCATGACCACGTTCCAGTTATCACAGGCCTGGTTCACAGCTGCATATGTGCTTTTTATCCTTCTGCAGTGGTATGTGAGACAGGGATAGAGAAGGAGTTTTGTCTTGACTTACAAACATTGGACTTGTGTTTAAATCTAATTGAATCTTCTATTTCCATTCTGTTTAGTCTTTATTGTAACTTCTTGTCTTCATTTTGACTTTCTTTGCTTCTTTCTTTGCAAAGTTAATTATTCTGTCATAATAAGATGATTAAGCTTGTTTTCCTTTGATAAGTTCATTTTTCTCATTTTAAGAAATAGGCGTTTTTGGTTTTTTTTTGCTTGAGAATTTGCTTGAGAAAACCACCTACTGCTCATCACAAGATGACTTTTGTTTGTTTTTTTTAAATCATGGTGAGGTTTAAAATTTGATGGTTAGCATGCAATTTAATTGGCAATAATAGCATGTTGAAGCACGCATGTGTTACTGCGTTCACCTCTGTACAAAACTCTCCTGAACTGTAACAAAAAAAAATTCATTTCTCATATTCTTTTAGAGTAATCAAATTATTGTCTCAAAAAATACTGTATTTTCTTCTTAAGATAATGTCAAATATACACCATCTTAAGAAAACTACACAGTTATTTGTTATTAAAATAATGTTAAATTCTTTCAAGTACAACCATTTTCAGTTTCCATAATTTATGTAGGTTACACCAAAGATAAATCAAGGATAAATTATGTTCAAATTCAGCAAATCCTTTCCTTTAGGGGCACATGTGCACACTTTCTTCTGCTAATCTAAACTGCTGCCGCCATTTTTTTCTGGCTGATAGTTTGGACCAAAGCCTCTGCTAACTTTTACATGTGCAGTACCTGGAGCATAAAAAATATCATTACATACTTTTTAGTTCTTGTTATGTAGATGTAAAGATACTTTTTTAAATGTCAAGATGATGTGACAGTTCAAAGAAATAAAAGACATGAGAACAGAGATTTATGAATATAGCTGGAAAAGAAATAGTAGTACAAGAATATGCCAAAAAATATCACATTTGCAGTTAAATGCCATTAAACAGCTCAAGGATTCTGTCCAATTTATCATAAATGAGTACAAACATCCAATTTCATCCAAAAATCCACCTTTCTATCGTTCATTGTGCTAAACAGCAGCAGGTTTGAGTATGCCTTTAGACAGCTCCCTAAAGTGATTATTTTACTAACAACAGGCTTCGTTATCATTAGCACTGTATAAACAAACCGTGGATTTTCTTCTGAGGCAATATTGTACTCTCAGTGCTTACAGCATCATGCCAAGTTATTGTCTTTGATGTGTACGTTTATGTTACTGAACTGCTCAAGATTCATGCAAAAGACTAAAGAAATCATTTAGATACAAGCACATTTTAACAGACCTGTACTGAGTATGCAAATGCTGATGGTGAGCATCCACTTTTTTGTGCTTAAGTTTCTGCTTTTTTCCCTCTACGTGTTAAATTCAAGAAGAAGAATTTGTGCTTTGATGCTGCTGATAAACTAGGAATAAATTACTTCAAGTGCATTCATTATTGTGCTTAGAATCTAAGAGAATAACATTCAATCCTGTTTTATCTACACACCATCACCCGTATTATGGTAATTATAACAGATGGTCTAATGGTCTTCCATTTCTAATGTTAAAGAAGCTAAAGGGCACTGAGAAGTATACAGTTATTTTAAGTGAAATTAAAACTACAGCTTACAATACCAGCATTATTTTACCATTATTACTATTTTGCACTTAAGAATGAAATTTAATTAAAAACAGAAAAGAGAAACAGCAAAGGTGAGTATAACAAAAACAATTTCCTGTGGTTATTAATTTGACAAGCTGAGTCAATGTGCATGTGTAACTTGTGAAAAGTACCAGTTTACCTATAAATTTAATTGGGGTAGGTGTCTTCAAATATTTGACTGGTGAATGCAGGTAGACATATACTATAAATATGTTTAAAAATGATGTGACCACCAGTGCTCATGAGAGCAACTGGCGACAGAAATAAAAAGGGCTTCCAGGACTGTGATGGATACATTGTGAAAAGAATGGATTTTTTCTCCCTAACCAAGTGACGTTTTAGATAAAATGCAACCAGAAAATGACAAAGCAATTATTACGAAAGGAAATTTTTGTGTTCCTCACTAACAGAGTCACTAGCTGTGTTAACTGTGGTCACAGAGAAATGAGAAGTAAAAAACATCTTTACGTTAATCTTGATCACCAAATAAAAAAAATGTAACAAGTTCATAGAAAGGTAAGTTAAGCTGATTTTTTAGATTGAAGTGGTGCTTGATGTGATAGTAGGAGGACCAATTACCTTTCCACCTACCAGTTCTAGCTTAGTGTTTGGTGGTGGTAGATTGGATTCTTGTGTCTGACCACAATGACTTGCATAGCTAAGTCAATGTTGGGAGATATTGGGTTGCTGACATTAAGGCTGGGATCTGTCTTGGTCTGATCTGTGACCTTCCTCTGTAAAGTTGGAAGTGCCTCATTTATTTCCATTCTTTTATCTTCCTACACAATATAAGACTGGTTACAGACTATTTTCTCCACATTTACATGCTGTAGCTTACTTTAAATTCAATTACCAGTCTTGCTAGCCTCCCGTTTAGATTTAATAGGCTCATGTAGCCCTAGCATAGTCAGCGTTAAAGTAACATGGATATTGAGGTACTTGGAGCATTTTAGTTATTATTATTTACAGCTATTTTCTGCTTATTTGCAGAGTTGAAGTTTAGTCCCCAAATATGCTTCTGAAAACTAAATATGACATGATTGCCCCACATTATCTTAAATGTATCTAGTGCTACCATATAACTAGCTACATAGCTTCAAGCTAACTTTAGGTTGATAGCCTTTCACAATGTTAGCAGTTGTATTTGCACAGGGACAAAATATCTTCTAGAAATGTGCAGCTAGATGTCCAATTTCCTTACAAAACTTTTTTCATGTCTTCTTTAGGAAATAGTGTGAAGTTCCAGATTTCTCAGCACACTAGGACTGCATCCCCCATCTTTTCCTGGGAAACTGGCACTGTGTCCACATGCATAATAATTAGTTCCAACCATGCATGAAACTACATTGAGGGGGATTGGGACACCAGCCATGCTCGTCAGAGATAGACAAAGAATGGGTCCCATTAAAGAGATGAGCTTTGGCTTACAGAGACCGGCACACACAACACACACACACACACACACACACACACACACAGAGTTATCCACTATGGTGAAGTCAAGTAAAAACTGCAGGAACGGGTAGGAAAAGTTACTACTTATTTTTTAGCTAGATTGTGTGCACACAATTCCCTATTTTTGTCCAGTTGCCTCTGTTTTTCTTTTTCACTACCACTTTCTGCATCATTATTTTGTCCAGCAATCGCAGAAAAATTCTCATATAAAATATTGCTTAAAGTTATAAGATGTTGGTCAAATCTTTATGCGACATAAGAGCCTTGAACAATGTCACAATGTGCTCCAGTGGTTGTTGTTCCTTTGAGGAAATGAAGCACAGGGTAATCTTGGACATGATCCTCTAAGGGGATTCTCTATGAGTAGATGTGCTTGATGTGTGTTAAAATGGAAAAGCTGTAGCTGATCCCATCTGTTGATTTTAATGGTGCTCTCTGAGTCCATATGTCACACCAAGGCTTTGTGCTAAACACATTGCCAAAAGGGGGTAAAATGCAAGCTTTTCTGCTTCTCCTCTGAAAGGTAACATACCTTTAAAGTATGCATGGAGTTTGGATTTAGATTGATTACAGTTTCTGGGTTAATGAGAGCTGGCATGGCATATTTCACAGCTCCAGTCAGTTTCAAGCATAATGGTGCAGACTTTCGAGGTGCCATGTTTCCTCAATTCCAGTGAGCAAAGGTAAGAGCTCTTGTCCAATCTTAACACTCACTGTTAAAATGTTTTTTTGTTTTTAAAAAAAAAAAAAAAAAAGGATTAAGCTAGAAATGCAATAAGATTGTAATATCACCCTCTCTATATGATGTAGCTCTCCTGTCTGGTCTATTGGCTTATTATGTACTTAAAGAAGAATAGGATTACTACCCCTTTGACAAGTGTTTATGAGGACCTACAGCAAGGAGTTGCAACCCTTACTAACTATGGGGCAAAGAAACCAACTATTTACGGATGAAATAATCGAGGATGACCGCATTTTCTCGAATAATTCTGCTACATAAAAAAAAAAAAAAAAAAAAAAAACATTGACCACCTATGGATGGAGAAAGCATAATGGCTAACCCAACATACATGCTAAACCAAACAAAGGCAAGTAGCTATGCCCTCGATGCACATGACAAAAAAAAAAAAAAAAAATCTATATATACAATTTTTTTACCCATCTCAGCAATTAGTCCATCCAACTCTTGGCAAGACTGTGAATGCATTCTTTTCCCAGTTTGCCAAACGCCCCTTAAATGAAGCCTGACAGGTTAGCTTGCTACTTTCCAGCTCTCTGGAACAGTTAACTAGCAAATGTAACCAAAAGATCACATTCTAATAATGGAATAAAGCTGAATAGTCATTAATATGTTGTCACACTGTCTTCTATCAAATATGATGCAGGAATGTCCCATATAGAGCGAACTACAAGTTTGACATTTGATTCATATCATCATGCACAAATGAAAACCATGGTATCTTCTATTTTCTATAAATCTTTTTTTTTTTTTTTTTTTGGACTGCTTTATGCAACTTGTTTTTTCTTTTGTGTTGCTTGAAAATAAAGATTTTAAAACAAGGCCATCATTTCAACAACTTGGACAAATACTTGTTTTTAAGACTACAGGGTTAATTGATGGCCATCTGCCTGCCTACATGGCTTTTGTTTAAGTCTAAGTTTATGAACCTTAGTTTTATCTTTTCAGAGCAACTTATTGTGTTTAACTTTGTTTGTGCTTTGTTTGACTTTGTATTAATAAAATTAGGCCTTAAGCCAATTTATGCTTTTGGACACATTAAGTATGCCTGCTTTCTAAAGATACTTTAATATTTGTAAAAGAGTACTGCTTTTATGAACTACTCTCAGGGACACTCACTTATAGAAAAGAATTTTTTTTATATAACCAATCACTGAGTGATCAGAGACTCATTTAAAAAGGTTACACATATTCTGCTGTTACCAAGTTTGATGGTTAATGTAAGTAATTTTTCAGTTTGGCTAAACAAGGTAATAAGCATGTGAGGAGTTCAGTTATGCAAAAGAAGAATATTGTACGGCAAGAGGTAGTAGAATAAAAATAAAAACCACAGGTGGCAGGTAATGGTGAGTGGGTTTAAGGATATTCTAATCCAACAAACAAAAAACGCTGCATATCATTTCCCGAGCCATGTTTTTTTTTTCCCACGCACCATTCCTCTTGTGAGTCATTTTCTCATTTACATTAGAAAACATACGTAAATTAGCTAGTTAGAGGTTGCCAATTAAACATGTAACGCAGCATACTGTATTTCCCCAGAGCTCCCAAAATAGAAACGATTGCTACTGGGGCTAGTATGCCAAGTGTTTTCTACCAGACTACCTCCCATTTTAAGTTGCAGATGGTGACAGGTGTGTTGATTTTCTTTTCACATTGTTTTGGAACGTTTGGTTTAAATGGCAGCTGGTCTATTGTAACAAAATTTGAGATTTTTTTTATAAAGAAAGCAAACTGAGTTACTTTTACTGCAACAGAGTAACATAACATGGATTTGTGTGTGCAAGTGAATTAGTCAGTCAGCATGAAGCACTTTATTATTTTCTAAAAGTTTGGGAGAATTTTGCCTGTTAAGCAAAACAAACAGAAAAACTATTGTGTGTCCCTATATGTGACAGAATAAGAAAATCATATTGCTTTAAATGCACTCCTTTACTAACGTAAAGAATTGTTGCTCGTATGGTTGCCTTAGGATGAATGCTGGTTATTTGAAATTTTGCTTAAACTGAACTGGCAGAGGGATTATCACAACAGGTTAAACCACAAAGAATGAAGCAGCATGGAGACATAAACAAGAAACAAGACTTAGGGGAAAACAGGAAAAAAGAAGTTGCATGGAATAAAACCAAAATAACTTTTTTTATTTTTTTGTGTATCCGAAAGCAGATATTTGACAACTGTAAACACTCTATCAACACTTAATTCTATGTCTCCATGTTGC
Source organism: Rhadinocentrus ornatus (assembly GCA_037177495.1). Lineage (NCBI taxonomy): Eukaryota > Metazoa > Chordata > Actinopteri > Atheriniformes > Melanotaeniidae > Rhadinocentrus > Rhadinocentrus ornatus. The sequence goes on along the minus strand of JBAMHW010000026.1, from coordinate 13,374,266 downwards.
TATCAAGCTTAACATGGCGCAACAAGTCATGGTTATTATGCTAGTTAATGCTGATGGGCTCAGAGACAAGGGGCTGCCCTGCTGCTGAGTAAATTACTAATTTAGGAGACATTGAGAATTGTTACTGAGTGTAAACCTGCCTCTCAAGGAAAAAAAAAACATTTGGACCTTAGATCTAACTTCACAGATTTTTGTAAAAGCGTGGAATTTGCGTGGTACATTTTATTGTGAGAACATGACACAATCTACTGTCACACTTTTGATGATGCGGTGATGATGTTAATGTTGGACCCTTAAATCGCACTTTATATAAACAATTTTATTCTAGTTTTCAAAAGAAGATATGAAATTAGTGTAACCACTGGTACATGCTCAAGAGTAATACACACACTCACCGTTTCACTTCGTGCAGGCAGGGGAAGTTACCAGTTGCTCATAACTGTCCTACATTGCTACTGCATTTAGAACAATAAATCAGGTTTATAAGGATCATGCAGTGATTGATTACAAAGATCTAGCCTGTTCAGTAATGTATTTTAGTACTGAGATGGGGAGGAATGTTGAGCCGACTTTTTTCCCTGTTTCTTCTTTGTTTAGTCTAGTTATTGTCATAACTGGGGTCAAATTACGGGGGAGCTAAGGGGAGCTTCAAAGGCAGTAGAGCTCCCCTAAAGACATTCAGCTGATACTTTAAGGGGGAGCCCTAAAAATCTTCCAAACGACACAGATGATCCGTTCTGTTTCCTTCAGCACCATGGACAGCAGCATTGTTTGTCTGTTGTGTGCTGTGAGCGTCCACAAAACAAGCTGCATGCCATAGTTTTTTAACAGTAACAGTAACTATTTTTTTGCAGTAAACTGACCAATGAAATACATTCATCTGTAACTGTGGGCCACTGCCTACTAGTGTCAGCTCAGATATCCATTCTGCTTTTCAAGGTACCGGAAAGTTTTTTTTCCGGCTCCGAGACTTTTATGTTCTGAATTCTGTTGAATGAAATTAATCTTAAGGCCCATTTATGCTCGACACAGAAGAGTGATACACAGACAGACGGACAGTTTTGTCCATTTCCATTACCATCTGGATTCAGATAAGAATTCTTTACTATGGAGAGATAGAAATTCTCAAGGCAAGATTAGCCCTAAATCAAAATTAATATACACAATCATTGGCAAAATTATTTTTACAATGGTTTTGATGGAGCTTGTTAATGTTTTAAATTTGGAAAACAATGAAGTTAAAAAATAACTATACCAAACTGGTCTTGATGGTCTTTATTTTTCTCATTTTTAAAACCACCAACAAACTTTGTCATTGATAATAAATAAATAAATAAAACAAACAAACAAATAAATAAAAATCTGAAAATGTATGCATAGCACTAGAGATACAGTTAGTTTATTGGTTGATAAAGTAGTGTACAAATACAAGCTGACAAGCTCATAGAAAATTCAGTAAAGAATGGCAGACTATGGTCTTCTGAGATGTCATTGCCCATTGGACAGTTTTTTGTTTGACAGTTCAGTGACCTGAAACTTACACAAGTTAGCTAGCAGACTTTCCAAGGCTAGTAGCTACACCAAGACCTCTTCACTCGATAACATTAGTTAACTTTCTATCCATATATATGGCTAAGTAGCCATACTGCTAGTCTGCTGGGAGTGTTTTAGGTTAACAATCCGTTGCAGAGCCACTGTCAGACTAATACTAATTGCCCATCCTCAGTACTGTTAGATATGATGTATATGTTTTCATGTTAGGCACACTGAATTAAACTGTGTACACAGCAAAGAAATACATATTTACTAATTTGCTAAGAGGATTATGTATAAGGCATCACTAAGCTTACCCATTTTTAATTATTACTTTTATTTAACACACTTACTTGGCACCTGTGGCTCTCAGATTGCTGATGCAATCGATGCATTTTTTAAATCTAATAAAATCAGTATTCTCACTTACAGATTTTAAGTATTTTAACTGTTCTTGTAAAAGGTTGCGAGATCCAGGATCAAGAAATATTGGTTGAATGCATTGTTAATACATTTTCTGTTATCTTGTGTCTGCAGGAGAAAGTCCACGAGGGGAATCTTGCAGAGGATTCAAGCAAATGTTATCTTGAATAAAAAATTTTACTCTTGATTGGAATTATCTTTTGGAAAATTCTCAACAATGGCCGCAAGTCACCTCAATATCTTATCTCGCAAGAGCTCAGTTACCATCTACAAGAGTTTATCAACATCCTTTGGGTATCATCAGTGTGTTAGATATTGTTACTGCCACTGTATAAAAATTGCCTCACCTGGAAGATTAAACTGGTGTTCCTCGAGTGTGTTTAGACCTAATTTACAGAACTAATTTACTTAATATGCATTTAACATTTAATTAAAAAACACTAAAAAATAAAAACACTGTTTATCTTTCACATTTAGTTTAAAAAAAGGTAATTTATGACACATGCAGCAGTGCAGATATTTGCATACAATCTACAACACAAATAAGTAAACCATTTGGTTTGGCATACGTTCCACACAGAGGCAGCAGGAGGCCTCCACTGCTTTCAGATGCTAAAATCCCCAAAAAAATAAAAAAAGAAGAAATATTATCTCTCTAAGGAAAGCAGATGTCTGTGTAACTGTCCAGTTGACACTTGGCATGACATCTGGGACACCCTCATCCTCAGGAGCTCTATTTGGAGAAAATCAAATTGATACTGAAAGCAGTCTTTAAAACTCAAAGAAGAGCAATCAAGCTCTTTTTCTTCCTTTATTTAATTTTTCTCTCCTATTTTTAATGTTTTTTCACACTGTTATGTAAAGCTTTTTTAATTATCTTGCACATGAAATATGATGTACAAATAAACTTGTCTTAGTTGTACATCACAGGCATTAATATGCTTCAAAGCCTAGCTGTGAAACATTCAGATCATAAAGTAATATTCTTTAAGAACAAGCTGTATACCATGAAAAGTACTATATAAAAAAGAAAATCTATAAAAGATTACAGGAGTGTTTTGCCACAGCACACTGACCTTTCTTTTCCCAAGACTAAGAAGTGTGTCTTTCACTGACTGGTCATCCTATAAATGATTGTGCAAGCCTCTGAAAAGATGCTTTTTAATTTCTGCTGAAGTGTTTTAACATTTATCATTTTGGATTCATGCTTATATGTACTACTTTCACTGGTTGGGGCAAAGTGTGACACAGAGTATGTCCATCTAAATAAAACACCCTGGAAAAAGAAATTTTTATTTTTATACAACAAAGAATAAAAAATGTCACATATATGAACTCATTAATCTACATTATCTCCATCAATTTAAAATGCATTGTGGTGATAAAATAATGTTGACTCGTAACAGTCACAATGTATTAAACATCCTAGCTGGGTCTGCCTCTCAGGTTTTCTTAGCTCTTGCTTAGGTCCCGTAGTGATAGATCAGTCTAAAGAGAGATCTGAAAGTTAAAACACTGACAGATTGGCTGCTTTGGGTGAAAACTCAGAGACTCCACTGATTCATGAGTAACTGTTGACAACTGTTAGAACATGTACCTGCATCAGTAATGAGGATAGCCCATTAGGATGAGGCAGATGTCGGGGGTGCCAGAATCCAGAACCCGTTGACAGCAGATAAAGTTGGAAAACAAGAGAAATGATATCATGGGAGATGTCTGTGCTTTTCCAGGCTCTATCTGCTTATATTAAACAAATTAGCCGTTGACTTTACAGTCCAGAGTTTCACTGCACATAAATCTCTTTGTAGACATGTGCACAAATCACAAAAACATCAACATTGGCCCTACAAACAAGCAACAAATCAACTTCATTTCATTTTGTCACATTTCCATCATTTAACAAATGTTTTTACTATTACTGCACTTTAAATGCATTCTAACCACTTATTGTGATATACTCTCTAGATATTTGTAGATGACATGACTAATCTTTTAACCCTAGCTGTTTTGAACTAAATACAAAGTACATTGTTAACCAATGTGGAATAGTGGGACAGACAAGTGTCTTTCTTGATCTTTTTGGCACAAATTTCATTCAGTCTGACAGCAAAATTTATTTTGTTCATGTACCATCGACATATTTAATTGGATATGTGTAGCCACTTTATTTTCAAATCTCATCTGCTGATTTACCAATTTACATCTGGCAAGAGGGATGTCATGATTACATGTATTTGATGGAGGTTTAGTTTTGTTGGTCCTGATTGGTTGATTTTTATTGAACTCTTACAATTTAGACAAATCTTTTCTGTGTTGCTACTTCACTGCGTCTAAAAACTTAAAACAGTATGATACGTGTTCTATAAACAGTTTACTTATATGTTAATGTAAAAAAAAAATCTACTCATCTGTCTTCTGAACTCCAATGTGAAGGATTCTATACATTTCAACATTTCAACGAACATTTAATTCATTCATCTGCATTGATGATACATTTAAAGAATAGATGGCACATTTTCCAGCTCTTCTATAGAATATATTGGAGTTTAATTGAGATTATTCTGTTGTATCATTTATTCATTTGTCAGTGAAAGAGCTCATGACTCCAGTGGCTTCACTGATCAGTGTCTTTTTAAGTACAGTCACGTCTCTGATACAGTATTGATTGCTGTAATAAAGTGCTTTCAGATTACATGGACATGTATAGCAGCCTTGGAGCACACCAACATTTCTCTTACTCTTCTATATGACCCAGTTTCATGCTGTTTAGCTGACTGAGGGTATCTGGGAGCAAACCACCCTGGTGCAATGGAGAATTAGAAGTTATGTACATATGACTGCTTTTGCAGAGAACATATGTCAAGTTAGATGAAGTGTAATAAAAGATGTCTTTTAATGTCAAAATCTGTTGGAATGAGCGTTATCTAGAAAGTTTGGCTCAGTAATTCAGATTTCTGTAACTAACTGCTTGTTGCACTTATCACATTAGCAAAAAAGGAAAATAGAAAAGAGGAGAAACTTTACATGCAGCAGATTAATCAGAGTAATTCAACTAAATCTGAGCATGAAGTCTGCGTTATAATGAGACCCACAGGTCCAGATGTACATTGAAATAATTCCCAGTTATTGTACAGTAATTGATTCATTTTCCACACTGGCCATGAGGACATCACTTCCCTAATGCAATTTTGATGTAAGATATACAACGTGAAATCTATTGTGCCATTTCCATGTAAACTCTGCTTTCTGAAGTTCACACAAATGTAATTTAAGGCTTCAGTTAGAAATTAAATTGCTCCTTTTATTCGCATGCAGAATTCTTGGACAAAATGTCCCCTTTATATTGTTCACATGCTGCATATTGCAGCTTAGTAGGAAACCCAAAATTGTTTTACCTAATATTTATTCATCAATTTATCTATTTACTTCTATCAGCTTATTTTCTTTTGAACTCACACTTCTGAGTTTTCTTAGCTAAACATGAAAAAAAAATCATGTTATATTAGTGGGCTCGCATAGGTTTTAAACAAACCTGCATGCTCATTTTGGTGATGAAGGAGTTTATGAAACAGCGCTGGCTTACATTAAAAAGGAATCAGCTACTTGAAGGGGTGTCTCATTTCGCAGGAAAATCTTTTACCCTCTTCTGCAACTGAATTTCAAGAGAAATGGATATTTAAAGGTGGAAGGGTAATACAGTACAGACAAAAAGAAAAAGAAAAAAGAAAAATGAGCGCTTCCCAAGCATTCGCTCACTGAAAGGCTATATATACAGTATTTAAGCATACCCTTGTGTATATCTTGTGTAAGCAGCTCATAGTTTAGAAGAGTAACAAAACAGTTGATATGCAAGTGTACTGACCTCTACATACTTTGTTCATTCTACTTGGGCCAGTAGCATTTGCACAATGACTATTAAGTTGGTCACATTAGCAACAGAAGATAAATTTTGCAAATCAGCACTGGCATAGTGTGAGGGACATACAATACATAGTTTTAGTTATTCCCAAGTCAAAGTCCATGCTTCTTCTAACCAGCAGAGGCTGGTAGGTACATTTTGCATTGTCATTGGAAAACGTGTATTAAAGACAAGGATTAAAGTTGCCTGGCAAGCAATGCATGTATGTACACATCGTGCTTTGTGTAACATCACTTTATGTGAATTAATATAAAACAACTTCCCCTTTACACAACCAACGGATCAAACATTTGTCTTATTACATCACTGTCAGACTTGTGCACAACACAGAAACCAACACCAGCTATCTTCTGTGCTCACTCTTTTTGCTAAATGCTTAGTCCAGTAATCTCCATGGGGACTGTTTCCTAGCTACATACAGTACATGAACACACACAGCCACACATACACTTGTCTCATCCCATTTCTCCCATGACTGATCAAAAGAAAAGCACTGTCAATCATACACACACACCCCACCAATCTAGTCCTTTTGTCCTATTTCCCTTTGTCCTTGGATATCAAAGACAGTCATCCTCTTTTTGTCTCTTTATTGCTTTTTGGTTGTTTCCTTCCTTTCTGTCTATTTCAGCCTTTCCAACCTTCTCACATAAAAAGCCAGTGAAGACAGCTGTCGGGCTGAGGATCGTAACATCAGGAAACAGTCATGGCAATAGGTGAACTGATCCCCACTGGCAATTTAAACCTCAAGCCCTTTCTAAACATTACATCTGTAAGCCCCCCTATATCTTCATCAGTTAATTCTCTGACAATTTGTTCAGAGAATTAATTGTTTCAGCCCTGGTTTAGGAGTTCTTGCAACTTTGTTCTCGCCACCTGAAGAACAAGAACAAAGTTCCCCACTCTTTGGGAGTATGTAATAAGCTTGACCCAGCAACCCATTATGCTTTAATTGGCCACAAGCTAGCTGAGGATAGCAACTCACGAAACAGGACTGAAAAGTCTGGCATTTCCATTTATGTGGTTGAACCTCCAAATAGTTTATCTGTATTCAGACATTAATGGAAAAATACACAAAGTGTTATTACTGTTTAAACTGAATACTATTTTTCATGTATTTTGGGGGAAGTTGGTGTGGGAATCAAGAGCCATTAAGGGCCATCAGACCCAAAGTCACATTTTCATATAATGTAACTCAGCTTTATTTTCCAGTTCTTGTACAGTAATAGATCTACTGTACTATACTGTTAAATAAATTGCTCACTAACATTGGTTTTCTCCATCATAAAGATGTTCAACAAAATAAGTGTAGTGAGGGGATTTTACAGGAGGTTACAGAAGCTACTGCCTTCTAAAAAGAAGTTCAATTGATGTGATAAATTAAGTCTCAGATAAAATTTCCCATTTAAAAAGGATATTTTGGGGGTGAAGGTTTTTTTTTTTTTTTTTTTTGTGAGGCGGTTTAGTTTTTAATGAGCAGTCAGGGTCTTACCTCCAGTAGACAGGGGTCTGAGAGCTCTCAGTTTGGAGAATTAGGAAATAATCTGACTGTATAGCTAGGTTTACACTACTCAGAAGGTGAAACAGTAGGGAAAATCTTTGCTATCTACAATTCAAACCTCAAAAACCTTTATGCAACTTGTGAGAACATAGAAAATTTTAGTCTGCATCAGTTTGGCATAAGACAGTAGTTTACTCGGGAATGTCAGCGTTCCTTATTTTTTACAGGCATGTTGCTTGGTCTAAATATCCTGCTAACAGGTCTAATCCCCAACTCACAAGCACATAACCATAAAAGTGAAGGAAAATCCTAAAAAATAAATAAAACATCCTTTTTTTCTCCCCAAGTAGTGTCCAGCAGTAAGCTGTTCAACAAGTCAGAAACATTCTGAAGGAATTTTTTCTTTCCCAAACTGAGTCTCTGACTGCTGTCTACTCACTACTAGCCCCTGATAGCACTTCACACATTAACATTTAAAAAACAGAATTTCCTTGTATTCACGGCATCTGTATTCAGACCAACTTGTAACATCTGTAGTTCAACACTGAAACAAACCTCTCAGCAGTTTCGCTACATTAAGCAGTATATAATGTGCAAGAGGAGCTTATGTTGCCTGCTTTAGTGCTTTAGTAGGACTAGAGGACTTGGTTTTAAACTGAGCTAAATATTAATAAATAATTCAAGTTGCTCTTGTGACTAAACAACATAAAAAAATAAATAAATAAAAATGTTACTGAAATGCATAACAAATACAAAACACACAAAGATTTTTGAATCAATTATTAAAGAAGCTGGAAATCTAACCAGCCTAATTAAATTACTTTAATTAATTAATTTATTTATTTATTTTTGACCACCTTTGATTGAAAACATGCATAAGGGTGGTCATTTAAGTATTAATTCTGTTGTGGCCCTTTTAACTTTCAAAGACAAAGTTGAACTTAGTCTCTGATTTTATCCTGGCAACATTTTTTCAAGATAAAAGAGATTTTATAACAGTTATCCTTTTGTGAGATTATTTCTGGCAAGTACTGCCTGCAGTAATGTAGACATTTTCTCCTGGTTGCATCTCAGTGACTGAGCAAACTACGGTGTCTCATTTGACTGGTCAGATAAATCCCTGCAGAGTGATTTCAACCAGTCTTATCTACGTGGAGCTCTAGAGGTCCATTATTCAAACTCAAGCAGCTGGACCAGAGTCCATGTTGCCCAACATTAGGTCGGCTAGATATATGACATAAAAATAGATGATGTTCCAAATGAACGGACAATGTAGTCCAACAAGTAAGGAATAATAAAATGTTTAATTATTTGGTTTCAAAAGTGGACAGTAAAGAAATCAAATCTGTTTTAAGCTAAAGGTTACTAAATCATGATAATCTTTTAGAACAACTTCTTACATGTGGCCCGCTGACTCAATGTTCCCTTGAAGCAGAATTTGTTTCCTTCAGAATTTTTGGCTCATCATGACAAGAAAGTAATTTGTCATTAAAAATATGGATTTGTTTTTCATTTCATTTTTATCAGGTTTATGGTTACTAGATTTATTGGATATCGTTAAATTTCGGATCTCAATTTGCTAAGGTGATCTTAAAAAACAAATACATAAATACATTTTTTCATATGTTTATCAAAGTACTGAATTTGTGTGTGCATGCATGTGTGTTAGATTTAGTTTTTTCAGCATCATCTGACAAAAAAAAAAGGGGGGGGGGGGGGGGGGTTAGAGAAAAGAA
>JBAMHW010000026.1:13337022-13365025 GCA_037177495.1 Rhadinocentrus ornatus | reverse complement strand
CCCCCCCCCCCCCCCCCCCCCCCCCCCCCCCCCCCCCCCCCCCCCCCCCCCCCCCCCCCCCTCCCCCCCCCCCCTCACAAAAAAGAAAATTGCCACACAAGAAACTTTGATATATGTGCACATGCAATATTCTCCCACAGAGAAAGTTGGAAGCAGCAGAATGTCATGAATGTTTTGTTTTTCTTTCCCCACATAGTCCGCTGTGTCACAGAGTCAGGCATATTTTGGTGAATATGCATGTACTGGAATGAGAAGTAATCCAAATAAATAACCAGGTTGAGGTCATAACACAGTTTAATTCAACTGTGCATGTTACTACTGTGAATGGGGATTCAGAGATAAAATTGGGATAATAAAGCAGGATAAATGCAATGAAAAACTTTACCCCAAGACTTTGATTCCATGGTGAACTACCTCATTAACACTTTGTGTGTTTGTCCGGTGGTTTTCATGGCTCAAGTTGATTAGCCCTGAAAGAGACCTGCTGAAAAGTGCATCAAAACTGAAAGTAATGTACTGTCACCGTAGTTTCAAGCAATCTTTTGTTACTTTCCCTTGCATCAAGAACGTAATATGCATATGTCTCTTCACCATTTTGGCACATGGAGACAAGCATGACTTTTCCTGGCTCAGACTGCAGCTGATAGAGAGCCCTATGGCTTTCTGGCTGGGGACAGTGATTGAGAAAGGCCAGCTGGCTTACTCCAAAGTCTGGATGTGAACTGACAGATGAAATATGGTCTTAGAGACTGCCAGAGGAGAAAGGGGCTTTGGGAGAGATATCCAGTGTCTGGGGTTGGCCAACAACACTCAGCCAGGCTTAAAAACTGGGGCTGGGTGAAATCAGTCAGTTAAACATTTGGACCAAGTTTGACCTGCTACAGGGCCAAACTAAAACAATTGTCATAAGATATTTTGACACAAGTACTGACAGAGATTTAGAGTTGCATGATAAAAACCGATCATGGTTTTGTTTGATCATAAGATCCCTGAAATAAAACACAGTAAAAAGAAAAAAATGTCCAACTTTTCTCTGAAAGTAGCTAATTTTAAACAATTAATCTTTAATTTGAACATAAGCCTGTTTCAAGCACGTTTAAAACAAGTTAATACAATCTGATTTCCAGTAGAACCCAGCTGTTGATGCTTGCATTAGTTTTGGTCCTCGTCATTAATAATACAGTAGATACACAGAAAATGTCTTTTCATGTTAAAGTAGCTAAAGCAAACTGATGACAGGTGCATTAGGGTCTGATATGATGCCGGTGAACAGGAATTTTTTAAAAATGATTTAGTGTGCCCACTTTACTAAACATAACTGCTTTGACTGCGTTCACTCATGTTAAATTAAAGGGCACGCAAGAAAAATAAACTTGTTTTGTGCCATTAAGAATTAATTCTCCATCACCATGCTAAATGGTTTAAAAGCAAAATGGTCTTGACAAACATAGTTGCCAGACATATTTTAACTCAGTGCATTTAAAAGCATTTTGGACACGGACATAACATTCAGAATTTTTTTTTTTCCTGTTAAAGCTACCCCAAGGACGTGTTTATGTACTGCTGGTTTTACATTGGAGGTACATTCAAGTACATAGAAAGGTAACAATGTTATTTTGTCAGAATTTACTATATTAAATGATAGTGTATACTTGTTCTACATGAAAAAAAAGAAGTTTAAATGTCAATTTTCATTGCATTTTCAGTTCAGTATTAATTTTATATTCTCTAATGAGGAATTATTTTGTTGCACTATAAATAAAGCTGTTAATTAGAAGTGCAAACAGAAACCTAAGGGGTCCACTTTTTTTTAAAATAATTTCTTATTTCAAGCTGAGGTCATCAGACTGTGTAACTAATAAGGATAAAATAATAATCCTGTACCTATGAACTTCTTCGTATGGTGACATGATGAGAGGACAAACACTGATTAAGTAATGTAGGTCTCATTAGTGATTGCTCTAAACTATGTATCATTACTTTTGGTGCTGATTAACTAATTTATGTCTGAATATTTAAACATGAATGAATCTTTGCAAACCTTAGACTTCTTGTAACCACAAAAATCACACTCAATTCAATACAATAACAATGTATGTACAGTATGATTCCCAACATTCAACATTACAGCACAAAAGTTTTTGTAAAACTTTACAATGTTCTGCTTTTTTTTCTTAATCATATTGTTGCTTCTGTCATGAATTTTTTACCTACAATGTTATTTTTCTCATATTAAAACTAGAAAAAAATGCAGAAAACAGCCATTAAACCAGGCAGATGAACCCAGCTAAGCCACATTAATGCTGCAGGCTTTTTACAGAAATTTAAATAGCTGCCGGCCAAGTTCAATGTTATGCTTGTACTTATTCTTTTTATTAAAAATATATAATATGTTTGTAAAGGATAATGAATGAATGAATAATGAATAATATATTCTTTAGAGGAAAATAATTAAGTGAGACACCGAGTCTATCACTTGTCTTTTTCTTCACTTACACCTTATAATCTTCAACCATCTACTAGAGGTTAAGATCAGAGAAAATAAGGGCAACAGTTTTTATACAGCCCTGAAACGGAGCCTTGGTCGCCATGGTTTCAGAGAGTACATAAGACTCCAGCTTGACTCGTAGCATACATTATTAGAGGTCAAAGTTGTGTCATTTAATACATAGCTAATACATAATTCAAATCATGTTTACAGATGCCAACAGACAGAAATGATTTTGCTGCCAGTTAAAACGTTAATATATTTTGTAACTTTAAGATTGAGACAAAATATCTTTATGGTAAAATAAAAATACATAACTTAATAAAAATCACCACAAAGCCTATGGTATGAGAAATATAGACAATACACATGCATTTAAATCACTTAATGTACTACTAAGGGGATTTGTACACGTTTCCAGAAACAAGAACATGTTTTCCTGAATACAGGATTACTTCATGACACTTACAAAGAAGTTTATCTAACAAAGTAGGTTAACTTAACAAATAGTAATCATAAACACTTGTCACGCTTGTGACCATATATCTGCACTAGAAAACTAGTGAATGACCCTGTTCCTCATCCCCCTTGCCCCTGCCTGTGACATATTAATTAGTGATGTGCTTTGTAGATTGCTTTGGTCATTATGGTAATAAGTTGCCTTGTTCAGTGCTTGCAGATGAGCTCATTATTAGATTATGAACAGATCTGGCCACTCCCGACTGGATGACATGCTAATTTGCTCAGGTTAGTAAATCTAGCCTTGGGTTCCAGCTAGTTTTAAGGAATTTTGTGTATGGGTATTAGAGGTCCAACAACATTGCTTTCAAAGCGTATTACCACAAATTCAGCCTTGATCCTTAATTTTAGCCATTCGCAATGTGGAAAACAGGCTGCTTCTGTGTCTGAACCTTTAAATGTTGGGTGGGGCCTGTCCACGTTTTGTTTTGTTTCGTATGGAAACACAGTCAATGAGTTATTAAAAAAAAACTGTAGAACATCTGTGATTGAAAAAAAAGAAATAATTAATTTATGAACTTGAATCTAAGTTTTTTCATAATCATTACATCAGCTCATCCAAATATAGATATAAGTGATTTTGAGTAATAGAAGTAAATGCTTTTCACACAGCTTTTGGACTTGTCTTTTGAATTATACAAAATCAATGTCCCTAATTTTTAGTAATAGTTTGGTCTTCTGTGAATATTCTAATCTAAAAAACATTTATATATCTTTTTAAAAAATGCAAAAGATGTAATCTTTCAGTTTCTCTGCCACTTTGAATCTCATCTAAAGATATACATATTTTACAGAAATAGTGTACTGTAATATTTTCATGGCTCTTGCATTATTTACCTCAGTTTCTGCCAAGATATGTTATGTTTAGATCCAACAAGCGTTAATATAACAGCCACTCATTTAGACATAGCTTTCATTATTCATATTTCATTCTTGATTTTTTTTTTTGATGACTTCAGAGTTCGCCAGCCTTTAATGATTTATTGATACAAGCTGCCAGAGATTTTGTGTAGAAATGCTTTACCTTTTTTGACATTAATACTAAACTGCCCTGGAAGTTATGCAATTACAAAGTCTATGAAATGCACTTTATAAAGTCTTAGAAATATGGTTATCAATATTTAAATCTTCTTTCTGGGAAGTGAATATGTTCTAACTTACATCACATCCAATTGCTCATTTTTGCTTTGTGGTATAGATAATGCACTCAGTTATGTTTTTGTTTTGTTGGGTTTTTTTTAGTCATTACAGCACGTCTCTTTGATGTAGACTAATGTTCTTGGAGTAAACTTAACTGAGAATGGTTCAAAAGCAGCTATTTAAATGGTCTGCCTTTTTAAAACTCACAAATGGTTTGTTGATCGAAATCCATCAGATCATGTTTTAATGTACAATAATTCACAAAACGATTGCCATGGATAAAAGGGTTTTACATAATGCCACTGGCTGTTCACTCCAAGAACAAAGCTAAGCCCCTCCTTATGGCTCACTCTTGAATCTGTGGGTGAGCTTGTGATTAATGTGTAATTGACTTGATGAATGGGTTTCCCATTCCGTGAATCCATCAAAACACTGCTTGATTAAGCATCCTCTGCAACCCTGATTAAAAACCAGCATGATCTGCTTCATTTAAACACAAGCATGGACCCATCATGTTTCAAAATCTGGTCACACCCACTGATTATCTGCGTGTGATGTACAGTAATCAATGAACAACCTGGCTGGGTATTGAAAGTTGGCATAGTTGTGGGTGCAGGGGATACTTTGCAGGCTGCCTTGTAGAGAGTCAGCCTGGTTTCAGCAATCAGTCGTGCCAACAGAAATAAAATAGGATAGATGGGGGGCGGAAGAGGGAGACTGATAGTGGAGGGAAAGGCTTTGAGAGGTGAGAATAAGATGGAATGGGATTTGGACACCGACAGGCAGTTGGATATAGAAAGTAAGATGATGTGGTGAGGAAAGTTTTATAGGATAAGCAGGAAATGTGCGTGTGTGAATATGGAGGCAGGCAGGTGGTGACAGAAGTGATGATGAAAAGACACTTGGAGGTATGTTGTAAAGTGATACGAACAGTCCACACACTGCATAAGACACTTCCCTCCTCACTTCCTCTCTCTGTACAGAGCTGCAGTCATCAGCCGTAACATTACAACCAACTGCTTAATATTAAGGGTTGTCCATGGTGCCAAAAAAAAAAGTCAGGATATGGACAAAGAACATCCAAATGAAGGTTCTGTTGAATATGGAGGCCCGTTCTATAGACAGATAAGATGGTTGTTTTGGTGTAACATTGACATTATTGTCAGGTTACATTAAGCTGGCCGCCAACATGGATACATAGAATTTAGATTGATCAAAATTTAGCATGCTTTTGTTTTGGTGTTTCCTTTGTCATAACATGTCATATCTTCTCTGCTCTCTGTATGTCCGGTGTTCCAACCCAATGCCACACACTGCCATTAACAGATGCCGTCAACTACTGCGGCAATCTTTGTGAAGATCGATGTTCTTCACGTTCACTTTTTTTTACCACAATGAAAATGTTTTCCACTGCTGTTCAAACAGCCACCTCTTCTCTACGGCTCTGACGTGCACAAAAATGCCACCGTAGCAGTGGTGTAACGTCTACTTCTGGTGTTTGCACAGATTCTCTATATCAGGTTTATTCAATTCGGTCCTACAAGGTCTGCAATCCAGCAGGTTGTCCATGTATTCCTGCTTCAACACACCTGCATCAAATTAAATGGATCTAACAGTCAATCACGTTCTGCACAATGACTGATTAATTTGAGTCAGGTGTGTTGAAGCAGGGATACATGGAAAACCTGCAGGATTGCGGATCTCGTGGGACCGAATTGAATTACCCTGCTCTATATCCCTTCCATAGTAATACCCCTAGATGGCACAGAGGGCACACTCCAGTTCTGACTGCCACTGTGGTTTAATCTTGGTGGGTATATTTTCACCATCCATGTGTACACATTGACACTTGCCAACTAGGGCAGACATCTTTACAGTGCAGATGGTGTCTACCTGAATAAAGCTGGCAGGTGGGAGTGTTCAGACAACCTGGCCCACACAGCCCACCATTCATGATTCATTGCCCACCTGTCCATCACATGCCTATCAACTGATCCAGCACTGACTGGTCCAGCTGTGATTGATCACTCAGTCTAAATGTTTCCACCTTATATTCATTTATCCTCTATTAATGGTATATGCTTAGAAAAAGAATCTATATAAATGTGAGGATTATTTTGAGACGGATTATCCATTACTTGACAATGGCTATAGATCATTAAAAACTCTTCAGTAAGAACTGGAATTTAAGCGGAGGGTTAGCAGCCATTTGCAAAACAGCTTATTTTGTATTAAAAAAAAAAAAAAATGAAGCTTTTACTGGGCTTCCAGACTTTAGACCTCCCACTACACTCTGCTAATATTTTTGCTGTTCTTAGATCTACTTTACAGCTTTAATTTACTTAAACGATTCCATTTTAAATTAGTGGAGTTCACACATTGATTATTTAAAACACTGTGGCAATTTCACTATTTTTACCTGTTAATTACATGGCATACCGGGCCAAATTCAACAGCTCCCTCTAATCAGTATTGATTGACCCCATCTGAACTAACAGATAAAATCTGCTCCAAGAAGTATTGGAAGTTCATTTAAGTGGTCCAGGTACCTACGTTAGAAGTACAGCAAAAGCAGAGATGAGTAAGATGAGTACTCTAGTTAAATTAATAACGTTACTCTCAATTAATAAAATCTCGAAAAAAAAAGAGCAAAGTTATATTCAGTTCAGTGATGCAAACTTTACTGGTACACACACACACACACACAACTTAATATGTTGTTGGTGTGGAAGTTCAGAGTAAAAAAAAAAAACAAAGCTCCCAATTTGTGCCAATATTTTGGTGTTGTCCCCAAGTGTACTGCATACGCAGGCAGGCACTGGCACTGGAAAATAAGTTTAATGCTTTAAATTTCTCTCAAACATCAAATGAGCTGAGATATATTTAAATGATTCAGTCTGGCATTGGTCCTTAAAAATCCAAATATGGATCTCTTAGCATATTTTATTTTCAGTGGATATATTAAGTTTTTATCTCTAATAACCTTGTGCAGAAACAAGTCTTGGTTGTTCTCCCATTTTCAAAGAAAATGAAAATAGTAACTAAAATATTGCTGACACTAATGCTCAATGAAATCAGTTTGAACTGATGCAGCCAGGAAATCAAAGTCTTATAACTAGATCTTGGCAAATATTGAGCTCTTTGATCCAAGAGTAAATAATAGACATATTATACAAGCATATAGTGCTCATATAGATATAGTATACACAGTGAAGGAACACCAAAATTTTAAAATTATATTGTGACTGTTTAAATTTCAGAAATATATTTCACAAACTTCTTTGAAACCTAAACTGAATGACTCTACTCCACCATCTGCTCAGCTGTGGTGCTCCGCTGTCACATACACAATGCAGAAAGTACTGTAAATAATGAGACACTTTTAGACTACAATGATTGAGACCACCCTTTCTAAATTAATTGAAAGATATTTTGTTGCAATATGTTGCATAAAGAAAAAGTCATTCCATATTGGAAAATTAACTTTTCGTTGTTTTTCATCATTGTTATAAAGTTCTTTGGTATGTCAAGGCTCAAAACATCAAAAAATAATCATACCCATTTAACTGCTCAATTGACTTGGGTTTTTCAGAAAACGTCAACATCATGTATGTCATTTCAAATGAGAATAACTTAACAAAAATCTGAGGAATTAAATCTTTGAGGCAAATATTCAGGCAGTGATGATGCTTTCCAGCTTCACATAGCTTTAAGCCTTTTCCACAATGAAATTGAAATCTGACAACAGGATTTTCTGTAATCAATTCCTTTTGTAGTCCATTCACCCAGTCTAGTTTCCACAGCGTTGGAGATAATGAACCTCTTGCTTGTCTCTGCTTACAAGAACATTCATTAACACTCAGCTGAGTATTAGCAGCAGAAAAATATTTCTTTCTCTCTTCACACCTCTCCCTCAGTCAAAGTTCTTATTTCATAGGCAGCCATTTATCATTCTGTTTTTTTCTTTGTTTAAGATTCCACCTGTTGAACTACACAACTGCTCTATTGCCTACATCCTTTTTTTATTTCTTACTTCCTTTAGGTATAATCAGTTTTTCCTGCCTCAGTTTCTACCAAATTCTTGTATTTCAATTTCTTGTTTCTTTGTACTCCAACTTTTATTTGTGCACAGTTTTACCTTGCTGCCATCTGAACACTAAACAATCCATTTTTTTCCTCTGGAGAGCAGGACTGGCTTCTTTGTGCAGCTCTTGATCTCAGTCCGACGATGTGTTGGACAACTTACAAATGATCCTGACCCTTTCTAAACAGAGATTCCCTAAGAAACCAAAGTAAAGTGCGACTTTAACCTCTGTCATGAAGAAAGGCCTTTGTCAACCTATATAGTTGGAGACGTTGACCATTTAGGCCTCCTTTCCTTCTGTGCAACTACTCACCCACTTGTATTACCTTTGAACAGGAATGAAAGAATAGCAGGCAGTATTAAAGACCAGAGTCCATAAAACACACTTAAACATTGTTTCCTTACATACCACATTTGTCAGATTACGTCATATAATCTGAGAACTGTACTGTGCCCTATTGTTCCACTATTTTTAGAATACAGTAACAGTGTTATCCTTTATGTTATTCTGTGATTTCACACCACAGAACATTAGTATGACCAGAGTTGTCTTTGCAACTCATTGCACTTCCCAACATTAGGTTTTTAAAATTGCTTAAACAGCTCCCAATGCACCTCTGCAGGCTTGCAGTGAATGAAAGATTTATAGAGAATTCCAATTCAGCTCAATAGTATAAAAAATTATCCCTCCATTAACTATTATCTTTGCCTTTGCAGAGGAAAGAAAAAACATTACAAGAGCAAAGGTCACAACCCTACATAAAATCAGTTTTACTTGGAAAAAAATCAGAACAGCCCAGCTCAGGAAACAGGTGCACTCAGTATGAGTTAAGAATTATTTTACTGAGCCTCTTTGAAATAAAGCAGTGAAAGAGTTTCGACAGACAGACAGACACAATTTTTTAGCTATGCAACTACTCTGGACAATATTAAAATGACTTTCAGTACTACAGTGTGGAACATTGGACTTATTTCTGACCAGGTTTTGTCCTTTGGTTTACATATAAAAACATGTTTCTAGAACCATCTTCTTCCATCTATGTAAT
Source organism: Rhadinocentrus ornatus (assembly GCA_037177495.1). Lineage (NCBI taxonomy): Eukaryota > Metazoa > Chordata > Actinopteri > Atheriniformes > Melanotaeniidae > Rhadinocentrus > Rhadinocentrus ornatus. Next base: position 13,355,748 of record JBAMHW010000026.1, on the reverse strand, counting down.
CATGCTATAATTAGGGGCATTCTGTTACAGTGATGCAGAAAATCTGGTCCACGCTTTTGTTAATTCAAGATTGGACAACAGCAATTTCTTATTCATGTGGTGTCCCGAATATGCCCAGAAAAGTTTCAATCTGATCCAAAATGCTGCAACAAGGGTTCTGATGAGAACTAGCAGGAAAGATCATTTCTCAAGTTTTCGCTTCTCTTCATTGGCTCCCTGTAAAATCTACGATAGCATTTAAAATTATTCTCCTCACCCATAAAGCTCTCCATGTCCAAGCTCCATTAGATATGGTAGCTGGGAGTCCTGCACTGCAGCGGCTGTGGTGTGGACTGCGGATGAGCGGATAGTATATACCTTAAAGTTGTACAAGTGCTCTCTGTGCGCTAAAATGTTCTTTACTGGACAGGTAAAAATGCTATAGGATACCAGTTTTCTCTTTTGGAGGCTATAAAAAGCAGCTTCACATAACAACCCTGAACACAGTCATGCTTAGCTAATGCCAGTAAGTTTGTTTTCATTGATCGCTTAGCATGTTAATTATTTTCCACTTCACAAGTTTCTCTTTTTGGCAGAATGTCTCCTCTCCATGGTTTGACCTAACTGGGCGAGGGCTCTGGACCACAGATAATTAAGTGAGTAACATGTAAATGACAATGGATTTCAGCCGCCGCATTTGTCAAGGTGGGATTGGTCAGATGTCTGATCATTTCCAAGTTCTTTCATAAATGAGGGCCAATAAGAATAGAATGGGAGGCAGAGCCTTCACTTATCAGCCCTCTGCTTATGAGACCAGCTCCCTGTTTGGGATCAGGAGGCAGACACCCTCTTTACCTTTAAGATTATCCTTTTTGGTTAATCTCATAGTTAGGGGTGGTCTAAACATTCCTTAGTTATGCTGCCATAGGCTTAGACTGTTGAAGGCCTACCCATGATGCAATGATCATTTCCTTCCCTTTTTTTCTCTCTGCTCTTGATTTTCTATGTATAAGTTTATGACAGAATGTTCAATAACATGTAATTCTCTTCTTAGACATGCATTTCTCTGGAGGTCTCCCTAGCTAAACGTTGCAGTGCCTGTTCATCGCTATTCATTGTCCTCTCCACCCAAACTACAAATCAGATGGCCATCCGACCTGAGCCAAGTTCTAAAGAGGTTTTCCTACCTGTTAATAGGGAGTTTTTGTTTTCCTTTCCACTGTCGCCTGTCACCCCATGCGTGCTCAGGAAGGGGAATAGAATCAAAGTTAAGATTCGATTCAATCCATTTTGTTCTTTGGCTAGCTCATGCAAAATGTTCATAGTTATCCATCCAGTTTTTTTTGTTTTTTTTTTTATCTCTTTCTGGAACAGAACAGTCACAAGGAATGAGCCAACAGGGCCATCAGCATGGTTGACACTCCTATCAAGTATAAGCATTTTGACTCTCTTTGCATTATCACATTAACTTATCAGGTTTGAACGTCCTTGGCCATAAAGACAAGCAGGGGCTCAAAGCAACAGGCAAACAGTTGAAAAAGAAAAATCATGTTAAAACTCTGGGAGCATGACACAAAATATGGTAGAATAAAACAAAAGTTGACCTTCTGCCTGTTTTATGTCTAGCTTAGAACCTGGGCGCAGCAAGGTTCATTCATCTAACATCTTCCTACAGTGATGCATGCAGGTGGAAGAGTCACACTGAGGCAGGTTTGTTTCTTAGTACCAGGGAGACTGAAGCACACACAAGCAAGAGTTATAGATTTTATGTTGTTGAGGGGATTTGATTCAGTTGGGATATTGTGTGTTAGATACTATAAGCATACAACAAAATAGAGGACTTTTTCCACTGTAAGAATATAAGATTTTTCTGGGCAAAAATCCAGACGACACTTTTTGGGAGCCTGTGCAGCAGATTAAAATTCTCTAACAGATGCTCTTTGCTTGGCAGACATGCAGTTTGATTCCCTTTGCCAACTTGTATTTTTTTATGAAATATTTTACATTTAATTACACAGCTTTCAGTACTGACTTATGACTTATGATTCCCAAACTATGTTAGCCAAATTACTGTCTTTATCATTGCATGTTTATCAGACAGTGGAAAATGAGGTTGCAGCCCTGCAATTTACTACCTGGTCATCATGAGTCACTGAAGGCAATTTTTCACATCAAGGAGGAGATTATTGTAGGACAGTATTAACAGACATGCAGCATTCCTCACTGTTTAGTCTGAGCTTAACTCCATCATACCTGTTGCGATAAGAAATTACATTCCACACTTTGTCACTAGATTAAAAAATAAAAACCAAACAAATAAAACTTTTACAGACCTAATCTTAATGTGCAACAACCAGCTTGACATTATTATCCCATTCAATTAATCTCCAGGCACTTGAAGAGATACAGTCCAATTCATTGTTGTACAGTTAAAGCAAATCCATCATATTAGGGGTGTCAAACTTAAAAACACAAAATGAAGAAATTGGAACAAGTTGTAAGCTGGGAATGGTGAGAGCGCAGACACAAACGCAGGAAGTTTTTGTAGACGGAGCAAGCAGTGCCAGAGCATGGAAGCAAGATTACACAAAGACTGGGATGAACTGATGAGTAGTAAGGTGGACAGGTGTTACTCATGAAACTTATAATTGAGCACAGGTGGAATCAAAGATGGCAGAGACAGATGAATCATGGGTAATGTAGGCAGAACCGGTGATCAGTAGGCAGGGGAAGATGAGCGCACTGGTGGAGGAGGAGCAGGCATGACACAAGTTAAGGGCCGGACTTGAGCCATGTTAATTAAAAACTTATTAAAATTACCCTTTTTTCAATTAAACCTGGAAATAATATATATGTGTGTGTGTGTGTGTGTGTTTTTTTCTCATCTGAAAAATCAAATACCCAGCGAAAAACAAATTAGAAGACAGTAATATTTTAAAACCTGCTGTCAATCAGTTTCACAGTCAAAGTTATGGAATTTGTTACAACTGCCAACTTGTGATGCCACAATATGAAATTTTACTGCCATCATTATCTCTGGTTCATTTTTTAACATTTTCTAAAATGAAGCATTGGGAAATGAGAAACTGTAAACTTTAAAAACTCTGGCGCCTAAAGAATTAAATATTCTACCTTTTGGAGCCTTTGTTTCCTGTCCAGATGCTTGTATCTGTCATGGTGCTTTGTTACAAAGTGTCTTCTTACGTTGTGTTCTTTCATTACTGCCTCACTGTCTCCACACAGAAGACTCACAGCTTTCTCTTGTACATCCCCAAACATTTCATGTCCACTTTTTGTTTAGATATTCTTTGATAAGAGATTTTGTTGAAAGTTTACACAGGTGAGTAGCTCCATCAGGCTGCTAGAGAGCAAGTGAAGTACATGCAAGCGGGCCCATGATTGAGTGCCAAGCATTGTGGCAGTGCATTGTGGGACTTGTGGTATTATTCACGGGCCAGATGCAGTCCATGGGCCTAAAGTTTGACACGTGCATTAAATGACCCACATTAGTACAAATTGATAAATTGTGTTTATATAAGACAGTTCATAAGAAATAATTGCCTGGGTACATCAATAGATACCCTCACATCTTCTGTTTGACTCAGTCTCCTATCCTGAGGATGCAGGAGTTAACTAACAGCAGTAGACCTACAGCAGAACATTCATTACAGTAAAGCCTGCTTAAGCCACTGGCATCTTCACTGTGTTTTTATTGAATCTAAATAGTTTTCAGTGTACTAGAAATCAAACAGCTAAATTGCTTGCATGTCCAAATCATAGTGTCACAAGCCGTGGTTAGAGAATGTGTGATGGTAAAGCATGGCTGTTTGTCATGAACCACAATCCAGGAATAGCAGAATGTGTATGCATGCAAATGTATTTTCTGACCCTAACCATGTATTTTGAGCTCCTCAAACAATTTATTTGCAAGTAAGAGTGAAAAGAAAAGTGACACGACTGTGGAAAACATGTGGGTTAGGTCTTAAAAATGGAAGATGGCAGACTAATGCTTCTGACCAGACCTCCTTGTTTGTGGCCACCAGTGTCTAACATTACATGAAGATGAAACATCCATCTTACGAGGTAGCAAAGGCTAAGCTGCATGTCTGCAGGGAGCTCATCTTGTTAAACTCTAAGGCAGAAGTCCTTAGCAGGAAGTCTGTGGAGGCACTGCAAGGGGGGCCCTGAAATTACTTGTTTGTTTAAGTAATTAAAAAAAAAAAAAAAAACTTATGTTTTTTTCTTAAAATTAAATACACATTAACATGGATCCAACATATTGTAAGGAATGGATAAATAGAGACAGAAGATTTTATCTTTCAGTCAGAAATGCACATATTTTGCAACACAGAGGAATTTTCTCAAGCTAGGCACCAGTTCTCACAGCATGAGATTAACCTTAACTTGGACCCTCAAGCCTCCAGATCAAGATATTCCTTAGTAAAAAAAACTGCAGCTCTTATTCCTAACAGTCAACTACTGAGGGCTGTATCTTATAATGCCAACTGTATGGACTATGTTATGAGCAAACACAAAGATAATTTTGTAAGTCAATTTAAAAACTCATCACCAGAAAGAAATCTTCCAACTCAGAAAAACTACTGGTGAAAATGCAAGTGACACGGCAGCACCTGCTGCTGATTGTGTAGCGGATAGAAGGAAGTGCAACCAAGAGACCCCAAATATATATAGATAATGCAGATAGAAGGTATTCTCCTTCAAGGAGACTGGTGGCATTGAATTACTAATGTGTGTCAAATACATTACAAGTGGCTGCTATAAATCAACTGTCAATCTGTCAATCAGCTGACTTGTTCTGTGCATTTTCACTAGGTTCATCTGACTGAAGTTTGCTTGAAACTTTACAGATCATTTCTAACTTCTTGGTCTTTTTCAATTTCCAAGTAAGGACTTTCCAGGGATCTCAAAAACAAACTGCCTGGTAGATAAGATTATTTTAATTCAAGATGTGTACAAATTGCCTCCGATTAAATGTTTTTTCCTCATTTATAGAAACACTGGTGAGGCTGTAGAATGGTGGGTGGTCCCTGCTCAAGTCTTTAGAACTGGCCAGTTGAAGCAAACTGTGGTTTTGGCTTCCTTAACAAATACAAAATAATCAGCAACTTGCAGCACTCCATTAGCCATATGATGGGAATTTAACAATTCACTTCCTCAGAAATATATTTCCATAACACAGCAGTAATCCATACATGAAACATTCTGTGGACATACAATGGTAAAAACAACAACTAAAAGCTCAATGTCATAAAGCCCTGAAAGCAACATGTACAGGATTTTCCTAGAAAGGCACCAGTTGGTCTGATTGTGTGGAGACAAAATGTGTTTACAGTCATCAACACACTAATGCACTGCATGAAGGTGATTTCGGTGCTCTGTGCAGATAATGAATGATTATATTTACTGAACAGGGGCAAATATGGAGCAGTAAGATGAGATGGCTGAGAGGTCGGCAGATGTGTGTGTGTGGCAGGATGGACTAGTTTAGCTGAGGGCCATTGCAACACACGCACAGGGGGAAAGAGAGTGTTCTCCTCGACATAACACCTTCCAGGCACATGGAATTTCAAACACACACACACACACATAAAGACTCCTACACTGCATCTGTCCTCCTCTGGCTAAAAGCAGCCCACGAGGTGCTGTAGTGATGAGTGGCTCCAGAATCGATTTATCTTAACTGACAGTAGCAACAAGGAAAATTTGCATGAATGTGGATCATTATGTGCACGTCTGCACTGTTTCCTCTTGAAACTTAAAAAGTTATCAGTTTTCCATGCATTTTCATAAGTCTGCACTGGACCTATGTGCTAGCATCCCCATGTATGCTGGTGAAACATATGCAACTGGACGGTTTATATGCTTTTTGCCTCCACGATTCTCTATGTGCATATCTACAGTTGGGTGTCTATATATACAGTATGTTTGTATGTTGCTGCAGGTCATTTGTGCAAGCTCTCCAGGGATACTTTGGCCCACTAGCCCTTGAACAAAGAATTATTGAGTATTTCACCCGAAATGGAGGACACAGCTGTACGAGAGAGCAGATTAGCTTAGTTTACTGCACTGTTCGGGCTGACACACTGCCAGCTTTTCTGTGCACACATGTACATGCACCATGGCAACCGAAGAGGAGCAGCGGCACCTACACTCTTGATTCAGTGCTTCAACTGAACATGTCTGTATGAAAAAGATTGGGTATGTCATTTGGTTGCATGGAGACTGTTGTAAATTTAGTTTGTCTCTGTTGAGATTTATGCATCTTCTTTGAAGAACATGATCATTTGCTGGTCCAATGTCATGATATGCCATATCCTCTACTCATTGTATAATGAGCAGAGGCTGTGGCTTTTCAAATGCACATTTTTCATGGTTGAATATGTGTTTATTTCCTTTTTTCCTGGACCATTTTCTATATTTAATGTTTTGGTTTTATGTGCATAAATAAATGAACATAAATTGGATATATCTTTTTAAGCAAAAGGGAGTCCCATGTTAGTTCCTCTATTTTTAGTGTTTGCTCTATGTTTGGCCTTTTCTAAATGACACATGGGATTGTAAGTCTGGAGCTGCTCAGCTATGGTCATGAGGAAAAAGATTACACATGAAATAACTTAAAAATATGTACAACTGACTTGACCCCCCCCACCCCCACCCCCACCCCCAACTGCTCAAACCAGTGCCAGATTTTTAGTTCATTTATCGAGATAGGCATTTTATAAATACATTTGTTCGCAGGTAAAACCTATATGCCTGCAGCCATTTTTCGTAATTTCCTCCTGTAAAATTTCACTCTGTCATTTGCCACTTCAGTAGCTGTCTGTGCCCATTGTTGTCTGACTTTTTCTGTCATTGTCATTCTTCATGCCTTTACCACCTGTTTCATCTGTCATTTTTCCTCAAATGCATCACCTTTACTATCCCTAGATCCTGGATTTTTCAAATTGCTATCAACTCCCCTTAGCTCTTCTTCCCCTGCATGCCTGTTTTGTCTCCCAAAGTCATCCTAATTAGTGTTTAAAGCTCCTGCTTCCCCACGGCGAGGTCGTCTGTGCCCGTAAGCCACCACTGCCTCATCTTCGCCCTGCCAACTCTAATGAAATAGCTCTATTTGCTGCCATCAGTGGTTACGTGTTTGCTTGTGTGTGTGAAAGACAGAGAGAAAAGAGAAACCACTCACACATCATTAACAGTATTACCTCAATTACACAGTGTGACAATGAGAACAAGCTGAGAGAGATGGGGAGTTAGTGAAAGGTGGGAGTAAGGAGTAATTGACAGAGGAAAAAGAGAAAGGTCTCCCTCAAAATAAATGAAATCAACAGTCAAACTGTAACCTGTCAGGAGAAAGCGACACATCAACTTTAAAGATTTTTTCTTTCTTTTTACCTTCACTACATTCAGTTCAATTCTCTCTCTTTTTTTTTTTTTTTTTCAGGAAATTTCCTTTTCACCATATATCCAGATGTGATTGAATGGTTTTAAATGCTTTACTTTGATGAAGATGGATTTAAAGAAAAGAATATTTCTGTAATGGACCCTGCATACAATCATACCAATTTAATATTTTTTTTCCTGTCATCTTCTTTGCATGACAGTATTTTCTCCTGCTTCTGGAGGAACTAGATTTGACTCCTGTCATGATTTCCTGGTACCAGTTCCTCCACCTTTTTATAAGAGGTGCTGGAAGAAAGAAATCCCCATCTTTTATTTATCATTGAATTTCCTCTGGGAACAGGAACACAAACAACAGAGATAGCAAAAGGGGACATGATGGACACAGAGGGGACGCACGCGGTGGGAGAAATGGTTTCAGATCAATATTGTGAAACTACAGGGATTTGAAATGGGGCCCAGAGACAGTTTAGGAGAAGCACATCCGCTGCCGATTGTGAGTCTCACCTGAGGGGCGAGGCCAGGCACGGCACTCGACCACAACGCTCAAATCAATAATCTTGCATTTTGTGGTGTGTGCGTGTGTAGATGTGTGGGTGTGTGCGTGTGTAGATGCTTTTGGCCCACAAACCCAAAGTCCATTGATACAGAGGGTTAGGTGAAGTGTTTGTTTTTAAAATTGTGCAAACAAGGAGGTTGTTGTGGGAGCTGGTGGTAAGTAACCACAGCAGAAAATGTCCTGTATGTAAGTTTCACATGTTTTATTGGATAATTCATTTTATTTCTAGAAATTACAATTAATTAAAAAAATTAAATAAGCTAAATGCTTAAGTCCTAAAATTCAATCTGTAACTGACCTTTTTTGTGAATTGGATTAATAGATTTAAATAGAATTACGTTGTAATAAATTTGATGAACTGGATGCTAATGAAGTGCATTAAATGTGGCTGAGCTGGGTTAAATTATAGTGCATGCTAGTGAACTGAACAAACAATGAAAAAGTAACCAAAAAACTTTTTTCCTGTTTTCTTATTCTACTCAACCCAAATAAAAAAGTGTAAAATGAACCACTATCTATTTTCTGACTTTGTGTTCACAGCAAAAATAGGAAAAACAAACAAAAAACAAAAAAGAGCACAGAGATATATATATATATATTTTTTTTTCATCTTGGACAAGTCATGTGACCCAGACATGCTCGCAATAAGCATGCAGCTATAAAACACACACCGAAAGGTTATATAATAATATAATAATATTTAACCATGGACTTAATTCATGTTATAGAGTAGCAAGTGACCACAGGCGGTGTAAATTGTTGATCATCAACACCATTCATAAACTTTTAATCCAGCTGCTCAATATTGATGGTTACAGTGGAAACAAAATATTCTATTATTCTATTGCACATAAAACGTTTTTCATTAAATGTCTATACAAAACGACTTAAGGAAATTTAGCATTTTGCATGTATTTATCATGGGGATGGAATGGGTTCAAGACAGAGATGTTTTAACTTCCAGATCCTGTAATTTGTCTCAGATGAAGTAAACTAAATCAGAAGGTGCTCAGTATGGTTTATTCCCCCATTTTTGTGAGCAAACATCACAGTTTCTTATGATTCTTTTTTTTTTTTTTTTTTTTTTTTTTTTTTTTTTTTTGGTGGGGGGGGGGGGGGGGGGGGGGGGGGAGAAAAGAAAATAGGAAAAACAAGTGTTTTCTCCACTATTATATTGTTTGCTTTATTGGGGGGGAAAAAACAAAGTATGTGGACCAGCTAACTGGTCTTGGTTGGATGCTAGTGAAGTAGTTCTTACTAAACTTGATTAAAACGTATTAAACTGGAAATATGATTTCAATTAAAAACCAGCAATTAATAAATAACACTGAAACCTTTCTAACTGCATAATTAACCCTAATATTAAAAATTCAAATATAGAGATTACAATTAAAGAGCTGCAATTGATTACACCTCTGAATTTCTATGATTTGTATCCTAAAAGGGGCAAAAGGCATTACAAGGGAATCAGCCATCATCAGAAGCCTTGGAGGCAGATATATATGTTAATCTTTTAGCCATTTTCTGAGAGATGTTAACATTTCTTAATTAAATCCCAAAGTTAGAGTCATACAGTTTTGTTGCACTGGATGTCCCTGCAAAAGTAACCATATTGTGGAACATATCCTAGTCTATTTAATGTAATTTTTTTGAAGGTGTGTAGCATGCAGAGGGATAAACCTGCTGTGCAGTAGCTGCAGCTCACAGCAGACGAGTTCTACGATGCATAAGGTGAGGTGCACTCAGTCAGTGTGCACATCCCACAGCATGACTTGACAGTTGTTTGGTTTTTAAGCCTTCAAAATGGTGGAGCTGACTTGCCATTAAAGATGAATGTATCTTTTAAATTGATTTAAGTGCTCAACACTCCTAATAGTCCATGTGTCATAGTCTTGGACTGAGATAGGGTTTACATACATTAAAAAGCATAAACTACATTTAAAAAAGCATCTAGGATATCAAATTGTCCACTATAAATTAAACTATTTAAAAATTAGATCTGAATATAAACACTTTAGCTAAAATACTATTTCAATATGATTAAAAATAAAATTGTGCTTTTTGTCCATGTCCACTCAACTACACTTCACTCTAGACTGAGGCTATCCTGGATCCTCTTATGCATATCTATTCTTTCAAAAGTATGGCAATTAGCATACTGTACTGCAGGCAACAGCTGGAGCTCCATACTTGAGTGCATTATCTGTAAGCAAGGGGACTAACATGTGTACTTTGATGTTGTTTTGCAAGTCAGAATCATTATTATTGCAACGCTAAAAAGGAATACAAAGTAGGCACAACAGCTGAGGGCGCAACAAGAAAAATCATTTGCATGTGCAATTGTTTTAATAAAGGTCATTCTATCTTTGTCAAATGTAGACAATTTATTGGTTTCGGAACATGGCACAGCTCTTTTTGTTAAGTGGGTAATTGCACTGATATCAATCTTCAAGGCGATCATTAGAACAGGCTGTCAGATTATGTGTGTGCTGGCATTGTCTTCACTTGTGGTGATTGATATCCATCTAATGGATATCAGGTTGTTGTTTTTTTAAATAGCAAACAGAGTTCAATGAAATTCTTATTTGAGACATCAGAAATCTGCCTAGGAAAACAAAACAAAAAAAAAGGAACAGAAACAGGGAAGATGACCACGACATTCAGATGTGGTTTCATATGGAGGCTGTTGTCAGCAAAGAAATTCGATAAAACACAGACTCTAAATCAGATTAATCACAAGGTTTTGTTGGACTTAGTGTAAGATATATAGAATTTTCATCCCCGCCATAGGTCTGCACAAAATCTGAGGTCTAAAATGCATATTGTTAAGGAATGGATGTATAATGCAAAAAACTGCAGTGCCCCTGAAAGTGTTTTGGTACTGCAATGGGGTGAGTGCACATGTAAGTAGCATTACAATTCACAGTTTAGTCAGGACGTATTTAGGCCCCAAACATCAATTTTATTTATAAACTTTATGTATAACTCTGTTACACAGACATAAAAGTAGTTTAAAGACAGTTTTGTGTTGTTTGTTTTTTTGTTATTTCTTCCATTGTGCATGTAAAAGGAGAGGAGTAAAGATACATGATACATATATTTGTCTAATTAGATTGCAGATGTTTTTGTCCAGTTCCATGCTCTTACTTAATTTACTATAATTACTGGCTCCTAAGATACCAAAAGGACAATTATCAAATGCTGAACTTAAAGCTTTAAAACTGGAGTTCACAAAATAAGAGATTTCAGGGTTAATTGGTCCACTTCGAATGCACAGTCTATGGATGTGATGAAAGGCGGAATGAGTAGGACGAACCCTCAGGATATACTGCCTGCTCAGATTCAACTTAATGCAGCTAAGATGCTTGGGTGGTTGATAATGGCTGAGTCTATCTGAAGGTGGGAAGGTGGGAAACCTTCAAAGAAAATTGACAAAAGTTGCAGGAAAGTCCAGTTGATGTCAATTATTTTAAGACTTCTGGCAGTCATTTCCTGCAAAAAATTATAAAAGACCTTAAAATGATCATTTAATGATTGTTTTTCCTAATGACATTAAAGTATTGTAAAAGAGGGTTTCTCGTATTCTATAATAGTAATAATTTAGATTTTACACTCTAATTTCACTGTGAATGTTTTAATTGAGCAGAGTCTCAGAAACCCACATTCGCCATGCTTCTGTAACTAAGTAATGTTGTGCTAGAAGTTAAACAAAAACTTAAATATTACTTTACCCAAGGGAATGTAGGAAACATACTAACAGAATACCATGTGTGCATTGGAATGCACATCTTTACATGCTCCATTTACCGTTTCCCCCCTTTTTACAATTTTCTTTTTAAACAGCTGAGGATGACCAAATTATAGACTATACTTTTTATATCAATACAATAGTGCACTTAATAGTAAAACACTTTTAAAATGTGACATTTTATCTATTTAAAAACCTTATATCTTATCACTGAGGGAGCAATTTTATATGGATTTACCATTCACTGACTGACATAAATTGCTGTAAGTTGGCCATAAAGTGCTTCATCCAACTATCCATTGGCTGTAACAGTGAGAGAGAGGCAATCACCTTGCCTGCTGAACACTGCCTTTGGCCCATTTAGCCGAATACTGCAGAATGGCCGCAGGAAACTGAGTCATCCATTTAAAAAAAAAAGAAAAAGTTTTTATGATGATTTGGTGTCCTTTACTAAAAAAAATTTCAGGATTAAAGTGTCTGATAGTTTCAAAGAAAGGGAGGAAATACCTTTAGTAATGTGCCGCAGTTTTCATCCTTTTGAACAGACTTGGATTGTGAGCTTTAGCAAAAAAGTGGCATTTTAAATCAAAGGGCTACCAGGGAAAATGGAGTTAAGTCGTTTTAGCGGTGGGGGGCTGACTGATGGTTTCACCAGGGGGGGAATAGGAAGTATCAATACTCTCCTCATCTTTGCAGAGCCCCCAAAAGAGAGACAGACTTTAAAAATCTGTCACTTTGCTGTACAGAGTTGGGTTCATAGAGTTGTTACTTAACTCCATATCTCCATTTCCATTTTTCTTGACAACTAATACATCAGCCATAATGTGACCAGCTATTATGAAGTTGTTCCCCCTTATTCTAAAAAAAAAACAAAAAAAACTAGCAGGTTGAGGGATGGGCTTTATTAGACTTCTAGGCTATGCTGTGAGGTAGGGCCTCCACAGATAAACCTTTTACAAGAAATCCCACAGATGCTCATGCGGAATGAGACCAGGAGAATATCAAGGTCCAGTCAAAACCTCACATTCGTGTTTCTCAAACCACTATCAGGACACATTATCCCACAGTATTGGTTATCAAGTAATGTTATTTAAGAGGTGTACATTAACTGCATTTATATGGAGAACTTTGATCAGATCAAAAGTCCAATCAGAATAAAAAAATATGTCATGTCAGCTGATCCGACTGACCTCGGAAAGAATTTTCTATCCGATCGAGAGTGGTGGTTTAAAACTTTTCAAGATCGGATTAGCAGGAAAAAATAAGCCTATATACATTCATTCCGATCATTTCTGTGATGTTTCTGTGCATGCTTGAACCACACAGGGGTTACATGATGTCATGAGTTTCAAGGAAGACTTGAATAAAGACGGAGGCAAAACGGAACGGGACTGTGGTAGAAACGATTTTGTTACAAACTGAAAAAGTTAAGGATTATCGAGCATTTAGAAGGTCAAAAGGTTCAAAGTATAAAAAAAAGAAAAGTAAGAGAATATTCTTCAATATGAATAGTTCTCATTCTCAGGGGTACAATGTAGGTGTTTTCCATAATGGAACACAGTAGATAACATCTTGATGCTTTCCATTGGTTTTGCTATTAACACATCCATTTCAGGAACAGAAATTTCACTTACATCTACTATCATGTGCAACTTTAACAGCATGATGTTTTTACTTCACCCATCAGTAGTTAGCAATGTTATGTCAAACTATTATAAATCCACCATCTGGTTTGACTCTGCTGATCTTGTGATTTCCTATTTCTCTGCCGTATAAATGGCTTTAAGGGGAAAGTAAGGGGTTTACTAATTTCTACACAGACAATTCTATATGACTATACAAAGTACAGTACAGTAACCTAGCATTCAGACAATTGTCAACTAAAGACAACAGCATAAGCCAAAGGTGACCGATACTGGTTTCATGAGTTGGGAAATAAAGCTAACCTGCTTGATGGTTCTCTGCTAACTACTACAGAAAAATACTAATACCTAACACACTGGCAGAAATAGACTTTCCAAACAACCAATTATAATCACAAGTGAAGAATTTGTCCTTATATATTAATTCTAGGCTAATCGCCCACACAGTACAGATCTCAACCTTTCCACTATATGAACCTATTTTAGTACAATGAATTTGTCAATTTTAAGATTCAAACCAGAATAAAGTTCTATTTGTCTTACTCAATGCCCCGGGAAAAATGAAATAAGATTAAATGAGACATATATCAATTTATATATCTTTTTTTAAATTACCTATCTCATCTTCTGAATGGGCCTCCGCATGGTAAGCAGCACATGCTTTGGACCTTTCCTAACATTAATCTAAAAAAATGGAGGCATTTAAATCTCCCTTTGTTTAACTTAGTAATGCTCTGAACAGAAGCTTTTACTACTAGCCCTCAAGGACTACCACTACAATAGGGTCTTTGTTGGTAATGCATCTTGCTCAAGGGTATTTTTAAAGTTGCAGGATATCCTCTTAAATCCATCGAAGATAAAGCAACAACAGGAGCAGATTTTCAGCTTGTAACAGCTGATATTATGTCATGTAATTGCTGATGATGGGTACTGATAAACCAAAGCCAAAGGCTAGGCCTCAGGGAAAGTGCTTCAGATTGTCAGATGAACAGAGACACTGTCACTCATTGTGCACCATTTAATAAGACACACACACACACACACACCCCTACATGAATCATTTACCCAGTGTCTCCATAAACACATCTGTGTAATTACATTCTACAGGTAATCTGCCCCTTTAAAAGCAGGAAATAACCTGTGACTGCTCCGGTAATCACTTACTCTGCAATGACAGGGAAGAGGTCAGTAAAAAGATAAGGGTCTAGATTAAGAAAACCACACACATGTAGATGGCTTTTTGACTCCTCTTGAGGCAATATGTGAAAGCAGCGAGATCTTGACCCATTCACCACACACTGATGCTTCAGTTATGAGCCAGTAAGCCCTGTGGTAAAGCATTGGATATATTCACATAATCCAAATGATAGGTTTTGTACTGATAACCCAAGATCAGCTTATGGAAGTGTTGTGAAAAAGATGCATTAGCATGTATTAATTTAAATGAAAGATAAAGTAGAGGTAGTTTGTTGAAAGTACTGTTATTCAATCAGGTATTACACTATTTGAACTTGTGTGTATCCTGTAAGTCTCAAAACTTTAAATATGATGTGCTTCTGACTTGACTTGATGGCACATTGACATTTATTCCATTCCTGGAGTCTGCGTTTTCTTACTGCGCTTCTTGACTGAAAAAATGCACTCAGCCCAGAAATGTTTCCAGCCCGGGGCTTCATGTGACAGCTGCATTGGACTTTGCAGCACCACCTTACATACCAGCAGCTTAATATCAACACACTGACCATTATGAACACAGATCATGGTTGATTCAGCAGGCAGAAATCCCAAGAGGACATTATGGGAGGACACAAGGAAAAGAAAGAGAGAAAGTGGCAGAGCAAAAGTGTCTGGAGAGACCTGGGAGAAGAGACATGATGCAAGCTGGAGGCTGAATGTTCATAATGGGACCTTAATTCCATTGTGTAAAAATCTGCCAAAGTTCAGCAAGCCTGCTTTAACATATACAAGTCTTGACTATGTACTTTGTAGATTTGCAGCATCCTTTCATTGCTTAATAGATGCAGTACTTTATTCCAGGGTGTACTACCTAAAAATCTAAAATAAAAAACTAAAAAGCTATAAGATAGGATGTTAATATCAATGGTATAAATTAACCATGCCAATTTATTATACGGTCTTTTACGCCGATACCAGCAGTTTTCACAGCTTCCGCTGGCTGGAGGGCCAGAATAGTTTAAATCTGGTGAGATAGATGGCAATTTTAATAAATCATCATTTCAAAATGTTAGACAAAAACAATGGTTTATTTTAAATAAAATATTACATTATCATGAGGCTTAGATATACTTTTCAGTTATTGATTTTTACTCAATTCGTCAGCTGCACCCAACAATGATACATCCTAAGGAAAATTTTCCCTATCTTTGTTTACATTCTTTCAAATAAGTCTCAACATAAATATTTGTGCCTAATTAGTGAACAAATATTCACCTAATTAGTCTTTTCTATTGTTCTGAGCTTTGATACAATGGCAAATAATAGCAGTTTTAGTAAGAAATCTTCCATTCTATTATAGAAGTGTTATTTTCTCCCTCTTAGTCTTTCCATCTTCGAACTATCACAGTAAGGACTGAAAATGATTTATGCCAAGATAAGTGAGCCCAAATCTTCTTGAAATGGCATATAACAATGCAACAAATTTTATTTTACTATTGAAGTCATGTCAGAATAAAGACTTACTTTCTGTTGAGCATTTTCTGTGTTTCCCTTTAAACTGAAATGCCTGCTTCCTGAGGGAACCCCAGGCAATAAACAGCAAAGAATGACATAATGAAAGCAAGGGATACCGGGTTACAGACAAAGTTCAATGCTGCTTAATCACTTTGGACATAGTCTTGATTGAAATACAGTAGTTTATCATTTTCTCTGTGTCACTTGGTGTTCCTTTGAAATTCAAACTGCAGCAAGCTGGGGAAAATACTTCAGCAGCCAATTGTAGATAAATGCAGTGAGTAGAAATATCTCAGCAGGACTATAAAATGTTAACAAAGCAAAGGGGAAAATGTGAAAGCCTTAAGAGTGTCTCATCCTTACAGTTATGGAAGAAAGAAAGCTGTTGGGTAAGTACGCAGAGAAAAGAGTTAACACAATTCATAGCAAGCAAAAGAATACGAGGACATGAGTGATGCTGGGTGGTGTTTTCTACAAGTGCCTGACAGAAAAGGAAATAAATGCAGCTTCTATAGAGACTGAAATCCACTTGAAAAGTTTAACTGTTTTCCATTGCCTGCCTTACCTGCCAGATGGCCTCAGTTTGTGGTATGGGACTGAAGCGACACAGTCCATAAGGCAGCCATCTCTCAAATCCATGTAAGAATCCCCGTGTGAGAAGTTGTTTTTTGTCTTCTGCAAATTTCCATTGTCAGAGTGTTACTCTGCTGTCTCACGAGTTGAATAATAGAAAAGATACACAACAAGGACAGGATGTAGTGCAGTTGGAGTAATTGATTCTATTAACATGATGAATAAAATGGAGTTTCATCATGGAGGGTAAGCAGTGAAACAAGGTCATTATTACAATATGCTGAAGAGACTGTTCCTTAGCCCCAATCCATTTCCCTCTTGTGTTCCACTCACAGCTGAGCCAACTCTTTGGGCCGCCTTCCTGGATTGATGTTCATGTGTAATTATGCAATACATTTAACACAAAAGAGCTAGCTTGTGAACAGCAGTTCTGATGCTATCTAGAGGACATGTGCAATGACATCTGAAGGGTTGTAAATATATTTCAGTATGTATATTTATCCATAAATATGAGCAAGAACATTAGAACTTTTCCATGCATCTTTTTAGGGAAAAAATATCTCACATTAAAAGCCTGAGGAGCAAAAGTATCCACTTTTTCTTTCAGTATAGACCATGATACTGTCACCACCATGTTCAGCAGATGGGAGGTTCCTCCAAGCTTCTGGGTCCTTTTATCTAAGAAACCTAACAATCTGATGTTGTTCATCTTATTTACATGACATTACCAATACAGCAAGTCATTTCTCCTCTGCTCTCCATTTGGGCATTGTTCCACCCAGATGTGCACTGCCAATAGCGGACAGAGAGCATTACCACTGCCCCCACCGTTTATGTCAGAGGGGTAATTTTCATGAAATGAAGGTGTGTGTTCTTCACATTTACTTTTTTCCCCACAATTTACGTTTGCCACTGCTAGAGCAGCCAAGAACTGTGCAAGTTCTTCCAGATTTCCTTGACATTGTTAAGAAAATGGTATGATACAAAAATGCCAGCAATGGCCGAGGGTCTACTTTGGGATTTTCTTGGACTTGTCTATACTCACCACCTGTTGTCTGTCAGCTTCCATGGAAGCCGTGGAAAGGAGAACACCAGATATTAAACACCTCATGAAGCAGGAAAATAATTGTTATTGACTTCCTGGTTAGACCTTGCTCTTTCTCCTTTTTTTTTTCTTTTTTCTTTTGGTGCCAATGTTTTCATTCGTTCTCTCCTCCGTTTATTTATTTTTTTAACCACAGTTTAGTATTCTGTGCCAACTCTGACATTACTGTATATTTTTCATCCTCTCTTCTGTCTTTTCACATTCTGCATCTACTGCCATCTATCTCTACACTTGTCAAATCCTCCCTTCCTCTCTCTTTTCATCCATCCCTGCCTTCCTCCCATGTGAACAGGCTGCTCTGACCTGTATCTGTCTGGCATGGATGAGTCCCAGGTTTGGTTTAAATGCCCCAATTATCCTCCTGAATTATGATGTCCTGCTCGGGGCTACGTTGCTCCATCTCTCTGACTCCCTTATGAAAGTTGGCACTGCACAACAGAACCATTTACAGAGGCCAGATTGAGAACACAAAGTTTTCTCTGAATGCATCAGGCCATGAAAAACTGGCTGTACAGAAATCTGTTTACATATTCTGAGAAATCTCTTTTTTTCTTGCGTTTGTCAATATCAAAGGTGATATCAGCCCTTTCCTTTTGGTATAAATTGGAATATTTTAACAAGCAAATATTGATTAGGACTCATGTTGAGAAAACAAGGCAAGGCAGTTTATTTGTATAGCACATTTCATGAACATGACAATTCAAAGTGCTTTACATAAAACAAAAGCATTACAGATCTTAAGAAATAGTGAAAGGCAGAAAAAAACAGCAAGAATCACAATAAAATCATAAATTACATTAAAATGATAAAAAAAGAGAAGTTAAAAAGTTACCGTGCAGAATTCATTAATAGGCACATGAGAAGAGAAATGTTTTTTTAACCTGGATTTAAAAATGTCTACATTTGGTGAAAATTAAATCTCCACTGGCAGTTTATTCCACTTGTTTGCAGCATAACAGCTAAATGCTGCTTCTCCATGTTTAGTCTGGACTCTGGTCTGGACTAGTTGACC
>JBAMHW010000026.1:13324572-13335419 GCA_037177495.1 Rhadinocentrus ornatus | reverse complement strand
CTGGTAAAAAGCTTCTTAGTGACAGCTTTGATGTGGCTGCTGAAAGTCAGATCTGAGTCTATCAACACTCCAAGGTTTCGAACTTGGTCGGTGATTTAAAGAGCCCGAGTCTCCAGGTGACCAATGGTGACCCTCTTCTCTTTGCTACCTAACAGAACAATCTCACTTTTGTCTTCATTTGTCTTCATTTAACTGCAGAAAATTCTCCTTCATCCAGAATATCTTGTTGGGGAAATTGAAAACAGAATGTTAAAGGACACTGTTAAACGGCTGCACCTGTTACACCTGATAGAAAGTGGTATTTCTGTGATTAAAAAAATAGTATATATAATTTTTTTTTTTTTTATCAACTGTAGACAGTGGCACACTACTTCAGATGTAGACAGCTTATAAAAACAATTCTGTATAACTTCTCACAAAAATTCTGTTTTGTGAGTGTCTTTTAATGATTATTTTCATCTTTGGGCTAATGTTGTAAGTTGACTGGAGTATTCAGATGCATTTTTCCTGTTTCCTTTTTATTTTATTTTATTTTTTTTAACCGATTTAAATCCATGAACCAGATTATGACAAAAGTGGGGGTCTGTCCAGCATTTGAAACTGGAACCTCCCACATTTCTGACATCCTGGCTTATGGGTTTTGACAACAATAGAACAGAATGCAAAAAGCAAAAAAGAGACTATGATCCAAAATTACATCAAAACTAGGATAAAGAATGGGATGTGCTTGGTCAGAATCAGAATCAGAAGAAGAGACTAAGCTACAAAAGTATGGTACTACTTCTATATCCTTTAAACACTGGTCCAAAACGCTCCAACCAACAAAAAGCACATGCTCCTGAAACATCTCCAAGCCAGACATAATCTCAGTACACACATCCAGCTGAGCCATGGCAGTCAGGACATAGCAACCTTTTTACACCAGTCAGTGCTGTTATTAAAATAACACTCACACAAGAAACACAAGAAAGATGAAGCATCACAATAAAAACTAGTGCTGATGAGCAGACACTTAATATTCAAGTTTGATTCGACTAAATTTCCTTGTTGCTCTCATACAGCTCACAGTTAAAAAGCGAGAAAACACCTTTAAATTGCATTCGAATTATCCCAATACAGTCCAGCCCTCCCATTTTTAGAGCAACAATGTAATCCAGCCTCAATGGGTCTTCTTTTTTACCATCAGTGTAACCCTGCATTACAACTGAACCCACTAAACCCTGGTGACATATGTTCCACACTCTGAAAGGTAGTCTAATCATCCAGCTCTTTTTCTTCACCCTATAATTGATCATATCGCATGTGGCCTTGATTAAACACCCACTCGCACTTCAGAATTAATCATGCATTGCATGAACTTGGCATTAATCACAGTATAACCCCCGCTTCATCTCCATTCCTTAGTCCAACTGTAATGGGATATTCATCTCTTCAACAATTAATAACATCAGCGTGGGGGCTTCTGCACACAAGCCCAATTCTCTCAGTTCCCACAGTGTTATTTTAAGCTGGTCACGGGTGATGATTGAGGGGTCGCAATGTGAGCTTAAATGGGATTTATTAGGAAAGATGCCAGAGGTGAATAAAGTAGAGGTGAAGTTGAACCTGTAGAAACTGTGGGGTGGGAAGAGGAGAAAGAGTAAGAGAGCGAGAGGACCTAAGGTGATGGAGTCATTGGCATGTTTTAACACAGGTCCCCTTTGGAGAGGCATCAATCTTCTTTATCTCTTTTAGATTTTTTTTATATCACTCTGTTTTTCTCTCTGTAATAACCCCCTGCCATCTACCAGGTGATTCATCTGAGACACACTCTGCAGCAGAGCTCCTCTGGGGTTCATAGAAAACCTGCCACTACAATCCATAACCCTGCATAAAGACACACATACGCACTCACACACACACATATATATAGAGGGATAATAGAGCAAGAAAACAGATTATTACGCTCCTTTCAAGGATTCACTTGACCATAACATCTTTAGAGCAGCTTCTCAAACACAGGTGCTGTTGCTCAGAGCATAAAGAAATGATTGAGTTCCAGTTGGCCGCTGCTCAGTCCTCGTTTTAGAAAGTTTGCTTTAGACAACTTAACACAAAGCTCAGCAACTTTAGATTAACACGGAAAAATAATAGACTCAATCTTTGGTCTTAAATTAATGGAGCATGCTTAATTCCATCTGAATAATAAGAATAAGAAGTTTATTAGTCCCTCAATGGTGAAATTGCTTTGTTGCAGCAGTAAAGTGATGTAAGCAGGAGCATGCAGGAGATGTAAAAAATAACACACACACACACTAAGTAATAGTATGTACTAACCGAGTGGGTATATACAGTATATAAATATGTAAAGACAGTTTACATGTGTTTATTGTAAAGTCTGACAGCAGCATGGAGGAAAGACCTGCGGAATCTCTCGTTCGCACAGGGACAATGGACCAGTTTGTCACTGAAGCTGCTCCTTACAGCAAAAAGGGTGTTTTGCAGGGGGTGGGACTCATGGACCAGCATGGATGTCAGTTTTGCCAGGACCCTTTTGTCACTTACCTCCTGAGTCCAGAGAACAGCCCAGGACAGAGCTGGACTTCGATCAGCTTCTACCTCTCCCTCTCTGTGATGCTGCTGCTCCAGCAGACCACACCATGCA
The DNA here is from genome assembly GCA_037177495.1 of Rhadinocentrus ornatus. Taxonomy (NCBI): domain Eukaryota; kingdom Metazoa; phylum Chordata; class Actinopteri; order Atheriniformes; family Melanotaeniidae; genus Rhadinocentrus; species Rhadinocentrus ornatus. The sequence continues at coordinate 13,332,775 of JBAMHW010000026.1, read as the reverse complement.
GGATGGCTGATGCCACCACAGAGTCACAGAAGGTCCTCAGGAGTGCCCCCTTCACTCCAAAAGACCGCAGTCTCCTCAGAAGATAGACCTACTCTGACCCTTTCCTACACAGTGTGTCCGTGTTGTGAGTCCAGTCCAGTTTATTGTTTAGGTGAACACCCAGGTACTTATAAGACTCTATTCTCTCAATGTCCATTCCCTGGACGTTCACCAGTGAGGGGACAACAGATTGGTGTCTGCGAAATTTCACTGAAGTGTCTGATCCTACATAGGGTTATAATTAGATTTCCATAGCATTGCTTAGGTTATGACTATATTTGTTTGCACCTGTATCAGACTGCCATTAGCTAGGAGTCAGTGAAATCTAGGCTCCATATACAGCGTTTTCAAGAGGTCAGCTTAGGAATGTTGTTTGTAAACCATATATAAGGAGGGCTGATACAGACAGCCAGGGGGATTCTGACATGGCGGTATATTTTTCATCCTCTCTTCTGTCTTTCCACCTCCTGCACCTACTGCCATCTATCTCTACACTTGTCAAATCCTCCCCTCCTCTCTTTTCTTCCATCCCCACTTTCCTCCCATGTGAACAAGCTGCTCTGACCTGTATCTGTCTGGCATGGATGAGTCCTAGGTTTGGGACTTTTGATTTTGTCAAAAAATAAAGTTCTGCATCAGTCCTCTGTACTCCAAGTCATTGGCCTCAGTGATCAGTCAGACGAGTCATGTGAGAACTTCTGCAGAACGCAGCCGTCCGTGTTGTGTCTGAAGTCTGAAGAAGAGGGTGAAGAGAAACGGGGCCAAGACCGCCCCCTGGGGGACACCTGCACTGCAGGTCAGACACACAGTCTCGAGCTCTCTAGTGCAGAATCCACTTTGCCAGATGAAGGTTCAGCCCAGTCCTCTCCAGTTGGGCTTTCATGAGTAAGAGCTGGAAGGTGTTGAAGGCACTAGAGAAATAAAAGAAACATGATTCTCACAGTGCTGCTGGGCTTCTCCAGGTGAGCCATAGCATGATGTAGCAGGAAGATAACTGTCTTCCACTATAATGCCAGGCTGGTAGGCGAACTGCAGTGGATCAATGGAGGGTCCCACCGTGGAGCAGAGGATCCCAGGATCAGTCTATCCAGTGTCTTCATCAGATGAGATGTGAGAGCCATACTCTGAGTACCATACAGGAGATTTTCCAGAGCTGTGGTACCACCTTCAGCTTGAGGCTCAGGTGGATGACATGCTCCATCTCCACACAGTTTATCCATGCAGGACTTTAGGAGCCTGGAGCTGATGCAGTATATTCCAGTAGCTCTCCTCGCCTTGATCCTCCTCAGCTTATATTGGCACATTCTGACAGAGAAGTTCTAAGAATGCAGTGACGTGTGACTTTTGTGCAACACAACAAAACAAAACCCGCAAAAAAACAAGAGCACACCATCAAGCTAATATGGATTACAAAGAGATTGCCGTGTTCATGCTCTGCCTCTTCAAAAACTCTCTGGATGTCCTGGGTGGCGTAGATGGCCAAAAGAGACTTGGCATCCTTGTTGGTCCATTTGTTGCTGGCTTTGTACATTGTCGTGTTGTTGTCTGTAGCTGAAACCACAGCGGCAACAGTGAATTTTAAAAATGCTGGGGTCACAAGAAGTGGAAGTAAATAAGCATAACTCCGGTAAGGGGCGTAGCGACAGATGACCAAACACCTACGTCATGAGGGTTCCGATGGAACCACGAAAAGACCCTGCATCGGAGTAGGAGCTAAAATGGTTATAGGAATGGAGGGTCTTTAGCCCTAGTTCCTATATGTCGGAATGCGAAAAAAAACGGCCTGGTTCCTGAAAAGGTTATAGGAACTGCAAAAGGTTTCTACGTTGGAAAGGGGCTTTTCTCACGGGTGCAATAAAGGAGAGGGGTGAGAAGGAGGGTTCTGTGCTGGTGGTCTGCTTTGATGGCAGAATGAGCCTGAGGGGGTTAGCCTAGGTGTTAAGGTCTTTGAATGCAGCTGTATGGGGGGAGGAATGTGTGCTTGGTCAAATCTATTGAAATGCATATTTAGATCATTGACCCAATTCAGGTCCCCCTCAGTCTGTGAGTGGGGCATTTTGAAGCCTGAGATAGTTTTCAGGCTTCTCCATACCCCACTGATGGTCTCCTGCTTCAATTTATCCAAACACCATCCAACTTCCAGTTAGGAATATCAGTTACATAATAAGCATATAAACTTGTTTTTGCAGGTTTTCAGAATAAGAACCTTCAGAATGTGGTCACCTGCTGTATTAACCTCATAATTAACTTAAATCACCAACATACACTGCTCAAAAAATAAAGGGAACACTTAAACAACACAATATAACTCCAAGTCAATCACACTTCTGTGAAATCAAACTGTCCACTTAGGAAGGAACACTGTTTGACAATAAATTTCACATGCTGTTGCGCAAATGGAATAAACAACAGGTGGAAATTATAGGTAATTAGCAAGACACCTCCAATAAAGTAGTGGTTCTGCATACCCACCTCCTCCGAGCTGTGAATGCAGATATGGTCACAGTACAACAGCTCATAACAAAACCAAGAAGTTTCCTGGCAGATCCAGACAACGATATTGAGCATCAAAGGATGTCAGGTTCTTTGAAGCTTCTTGGCAGTGGTCAACCAGTCCAGATGTGCAGAATGGTGCCCCTAGTGGCTAAATTGCAAAACCACACAGACAGCTGTTTTGCCTCCTGCTGTAGAGTAAAAGATTCTGTAACACATATGATTTCTCCCCCCCTGAAGAATGACATAATCAATGCTGTCATGATGTATTTAATGTGTTAAGAACAAATGCTCTTGAACCATGTAAACATTCAACATCTAGCTCAAAAACACAAAGATTAAATTTGGTCTGGATTCAGACAATCAGTTTTTATTCCTTTAGAAGCAACTAGATTTCACATGTGAGCGGGATTTGTACCACTGTGGCAAAATGAAAACTTCCTCAAAGCAAGTAAATTCCACCAGAAGATTCAAACTGCAACTGAACAAGTCAGAGCTCTGTCAAAGGGAGAAATTTCTCATAAAATATCTACAAACAGAATGGAGCAGAAGTGAATTAGTGTCCAATTGAGAACAACATTGGAGGACAGTGAGCAGCTGAAGACAAAGTGAACAAATAAAAAGGAAAAAAGAGGATGGAGGGATTCTGTTATTAAAGAAATTGCAGAAAACACATTGTGTCCAATGCAAACATAGATAGTTTTAAAGACCTGTCAGTACTTAATAAAACTCATGGTAAAGAATAAAAGTTAATGCGTCAGACTTGTGTCTGCTGTTGTGCCAACATAATGACATAAAACCAAAACATTAAGACTCAGCTGCATTTGTCTGTAGTCTGCAGCGTTCCTCAAGTCAATGCAAGGATTACCGCCTCAAAGGAAATCTTACACTACAACACTAACAAAAAAGGAAGATATTTCAAGCATTAAGGCATGGCTGAAAAGAAAAGCCGTGAGATTGTATCAGACAGGTATGTTTCCAACGCCTCATGACACAAAACAAACAAAACAGTATAACTAGAGAATCACAAACTCTACACAAGGCTGTTGTTCTCCAGACTGATACACAGAGATCTGCAAAAATTACCCACCTGTGGCATTCTGACGGAAGATAAGTGGCACACTGTATAACTCAATGAGAACAATGTCACCATGAATGCTTGTGGAGTCCTGTCTGTGAGGACAGACCCTGGTAGTATAGAGAGTAAAAGGTCAATAAGTAAAAAAAAAAAAACCCTGTGGTTGTTTATTATAATAAAGTGAGACATGTTCTTTTCCTTTTATACCCATCTCCCTTTAAGACATACTTAACAATATAAGCACGCAAATATAGATTGAATAAACTCCTCAAATGAGAAATATTTTGTATCAAACTATATCTCTGTCTCACATGCTAATATGTGTAATTAATCATATTCCATAATATTTTGCCTTAGTCTGTTAAATCAGGGGACATAAGGGATTTTGGGGGTGTCCAAAAGTGTCTTGCACCAAGATGTTTGCATAGAACTGACATCGTGTGGATTGGGAGGTGGTGCTTCTGTGGTTTGGGATTCATATGGCCAGGTGTCAAAGGAAATTGGGATCTAGGGAAGTTTTTGATGAACACCTTGGGTAATTTTTCATTTTTGAGCAGTTTGTGTCATGACAGAGCTCAAGGGGGGAGGCTGGTGTCACAGTGGGATGCTTGATCTGGAACAGTTTCTAGGTTTTAGAAGCTTTATCCACAATGTCTGCTTCAAATAGAACTGTATGCAAGAACCTAAATGTGCAATTCTTTTCACTCTGGACTTCTTTCAGAGTTTCCTGATAATAACTCCAGAAAAGGACCGGGTGAGAGCATGTGTGAATATAGTAGGTAATTCTGCAAAGCAAGTGTGAATGCTGATAACAGTTGCCACCTAATATTCTTGGTGCTGGCTTGTATGTTGCCTTCCACTGTGATACACTAGCCAAAACTTGCATATTTTCCAGGTTTTGTAAAACTGCTCCAGTAAAACATGAATGCCTGGACCAAAAGCATCCCCAACAAACATCTGCATTGCAACATCCTTACTTTACCTGCTTATTGGTTTGCATGGTTTGCCACAATTCAGTAGGACTTTTAATTCATGGGTGGCACGGGAGAGAAAAAAAACAAACAGCTGAGTCAAAGTTAAAATAAACCCACAAGTACTTTTAGTATTCCCCCTTTGCTGTTTGCTTGTGTGTGAGACAGAGCTCTTGTTGCTTTATGCTGTGTAATGGCACTCAGAACAGCAGTGAGCACACTCTCCTTTTCATGCATGCTGTCATGCCATGAAGAGGGTGGGGTTGGTGAGGGACTTTAACAGCTTAAAGTCTTATAATTGAACTACATCATGCCTGGAAAATCTGCACAGCAGTCAGCTATTTTCTATGCCACAGCTCCATCCTGCTTTTGAATGAAATTACCATTTAATGTATCTAGCTGTCATGTCTGTGCTTTGCATATTACATTTTTTATATGAAGTGAGAGTTTTGAACTCCAGTCCAGCATTATCCCACTAGACACTGTGCTGTGGTTACAGCTATAAAGTGAAATAGCGGTATAGTCTGTACTAAGTGCTGATTATGTAACAATGGCATGGTCATGCAACAGTAGAACACCAGTTGTCTTAGCAACACAGTAATAAAGGCTTAAAAGCGTCTTATGTCATGGGGACCAATTATACTCTCTCTCTCTCTCGCTCTCTCTCTCGCTCTCTCTCTCTCGCTCTCTCTCTCGCTCTCTCTCAATTCTCGTCAGCCATGACTGGTGTTGGCTTTTCTAAAATAAATGTTATTTTACCTAAACAATTCTCAATAAAAACTGTGGGTCCTCTCAAACTAGATGAAAATGGGCAGTAATATAAAATAGTGGATACTAGGAGGTGTCAAATGTTTTAGACCAAAGGATGTTGGCAAAATCTTTGGGGAGTTGGGTAAAAGTATGGCCACCTCCTTACTTGATCGCATTTATTTGATAAATAAAGGGGGAAAAAAAGTGTGCATCAGAGCAAATACATGGGTGTTCGAAGTCATTGCCAGCTCAAAAAGCAACAGCCATGTCACTTTTCTTGGAGCCTGATATGATGGAGATGGAGTATGATAAATTCATAAATGAATCCCCTTTGTTAAGATTTGTAGAGGATTTCCATGTCACACTCCTAGCATAGAAATATTCAGTCTCCTTATCTTTTATTTGCACCTTACATTAAGTTCACAAAATGTTGCATTTGCTGTAACAACAAAGTGGGAAGTCAAAACTCTTGTTCTTGCTTTTTGATGTTCCATTATTGTTGCTTTAAAGAGGCGTTTTAGGGCATAAATGAGATATATATCTTGATTAAAATATGATTTCAAAAGACTATTTTTTCCCATTCCAGTCACAAGTTGGAAATTCCGACTTTCCTTAACATTAATTACACCTCCAGTGACTGCCAATGCTAACATAAACCTGTAATTTTTGGTCAAACATACCCCATAAGTAACACTTCTACAAAAAAAAAAAGAGGAAAAGAAAGGATCAGATATGTGAGAGGGATTACATTAGCTTTGATATGAGAATTAACCCTAAAGAATCATCTTTAAAGCAGGGATCCCAAACTCCAGCTCTCAGGGGCCCTTGAGGACTGATCCATGTCAACTCTCTGTGGCTCAACTACAAAAAAGGGAAAGTAATTATTTGTGAAGAAAATGATCAGTGAGTATTTTCTGTCAGTTTGGTGTGTTGTAGCCTGAGCCGGGACACTCGGGCAAAAATGTACTTCAAGAATTAATGAGCCCTATCAATCTCTAGCACAAGAAAGGGGTAGATTTGAGTGAGTCATTCACAACACACCCTAAAACAATGTTAATACATTAGTTTGTTGTTTTTTTTGTCATGAGATCACATGAATTATGGTATCCCTTCTTCCCTGCGTATCATTGGCTGTGTTCCTCCATCAGCTCTTGCTACCGTGCCATTGCTGATGTCAGCCAGCTTGCTGCAAGTAGGTCTGATAATGTCTGCGGCAGATAACAATGGAGGGATTCCCTGAGTTCGTGTCTCTCATGTCTTCTCAGTCCATTAGCCAGCCATACTGCCAACGTGGATGACAAATGTCTGAATAAAATATAAGTGTCATCTGATGGGGAGAATATATCTTCTCTCTCCTTCTGGATCCTTGACACATGCTTTCTTCTTGTTCATGCGAGGTTTTGTTTTCTGTGAAGCCTATTTCCTTCATAGATCACTTCCTCCCTTGCCAATTCTGTTCTGAGCATTTTCCACATTCCTGCATGACGCCACACTGTTCACCGTTTCCATCAGGGATTGCACCTGCAAGTGTTTAGCACTTTTAGTTCCTCCTTGCTGCGTTGGCTACATCTACACACAAGAAATGTTCTCTTTCCTGTGCAGAAATGGTTATTGGTAGTTATCCAGTAATTTTCTGAAGACCTAAAATGCTGCCAATGCTAGCAAATTGGGCTTGTATGGTATACAAGTTCATGTATACATGCATTTAATTTATAATTAAACACTGCGATTCTTTAGTATCTGCAATTTAAAGCATATCTAATATACAGTAATTAAATCATAAGTGGCCATTTTCCATCTTATGCACCTTAGTGTAGCAAGTGGGTGTTTTGTTTAAAACAATGAAACAGTTTAAAATGTTCATCCAACGCCACCTCGGGACTTCGGGAAACTAGGGTAAAAATACAGCTGAGCTTGCTGGTTGTGGAGCAAGCCAAAAATTAAGGGCATTTAAGAAAAAAAGAAAATATTTTTCACCCCAAAACAAACTCACTCAGATTTAGGCACAATCACAGTTCAGCTCTAACCCTCCTTTATCTGGAGGTAAGCTGTCCCTTTCCTTTTGGGGATTGGGAAGTAGTGGTCACCTAGCCACCCAACTGAAGGGTTAGATCTCCATTACTTGATACCCAAAAAAAAAGAACCTAAACCCAACATAAGAGCTGATGTGTGAGTAAGTGAGGTTAATGTACAGTTCAGGCATGCTAGTACTTATTTCTAAACATCACTAATGAAGGGTTTATAGTTTTCTGCCCACTGTTTTATCTCTGCTATTAATTTGTTTTTGCTTCACCAACTGGCGTGTCCCCCAGAGCATGCCAGGGTCAGTATTGCTTTCCATTTTGAAACAGTTTTGTCTTCAAGTCATGCAGGGCTAGCAAATAAGCACTTAAAAAGTGGTTTTCATTTGCTAAGTGATGCAAACTGGTATGAATTAGCTAAAATTGAAATAGCTGAGATTCTGCCAGACAGTCTGATCACCTTTATGTGACTCATTCAGATGCAAGTCTTCAGAGAGTTTGGTTTAAAATGCAGCAGCCCTGAACAATAAGGTGAAACCTGCTGCCACATCATATAACTGATAAATGGGGTGGGTTTTCAATGATAAATGCTGAATCTCTCAAAATGGCAAAAAATTTGGCGATTAAATGCAGTAGACAAACAAAAAATGAAAAAAACAAAACAAACTGATGTTTAGCCTTTGTGATTTAAGATTTTTTTATTCCGTTATCCATACAGAAGGCATTTTAATGTTTATTGTTTTTATGCACATAAAATAAATTTTAAAAGATTAAAAAAATATTAGATTATTAAAATCTGCACCCTTAAACTTTTTAAACTATGTTAAAATGTTCACAAGATTTATAAATCA
>JBAMHW010000026.1:13268637-13300440 GCA_037177495.1 Rhadinocentrus ornatus | reverse complement strand
TTTGGTGATGGCTTAATCTCGTTGTACCTGTGTATAATGACAATAAAGGCATTCTATTCTATTCTATTCTATTCTAATGATCTCATTAAAAATTCATAATATTTTTAAGAACGCTGAAAAAAATCTATTTTTTTTTCCATTGGATAAATGTGAGAAAATTCAAATAATTTACATTTTTATTCTCCAAATGTTGTAAGTGAATCCGTACTCAACAAGGCACAAATAAAAAAAGATGTTGTGGGAGAAGTGCATTTCCAAGTAAATTATTGGCTCAAACATCTTGTTTTGATGAATTACGAAGAGTTCTAACTTTTCATTTTAGAGAGATAACTACAATCATGAGATAAAAAAAAAAAATGTAGTAAGACACCATCCTGGCTTATTTTTTGTAGCCAAAACGCAATATGTGGAAATAACTTTATTAGGTTGGATCCAGATTATTAAAACAGTACAGATTATGTTGTATTTAAGAGAATCGGTTGTCAGGAAGGGCCTTGTAGTACTTATAACTTTATTATTCACATAGCATCAAGTTAATAGATGTCCTTCTTATTTTCAAACAGCTCCACTACTTTTTCATTGATTTTGCCATGTTTCAACTGACTGTACTGACGTCCTTGAGTTGAAGACTTAAAAAAAATTCTATTTCTGAACTGTGCTTAACATCAACCAAAATTGCAAACTCATTTTTTAGCACTATGTTTTTTGTTTACACCCTACAAATTGGAAGGTTCTGTGTAGACCAGGTTTTCTGGTGTGTCCCCTTATTGGAATCCTCCAGTATGTGAACATTTATAGAGACAATAGAGTTGCTTATTGTTATTGCCTGTAAAGCCCATTTTAAGGACTCCTGACCCTTAAGGCGTATTTATGCTTGCGCGGGTCTGCGTGCAGCCGTCTACAGCGTAACTGACGCTGGTGAGTTTGCTTTCGCACTCGAGCGTAGGGGGTGCACGTCGTTTTGGTGTCCGTTGCAGTTTCTCCTCCTAATCTGAAGGTGGCAGCAGGGATGGTATCGGCCGGTTAACTCACCAGGTCGGAGTTATTTTGATGATTAACTTCAGTCCGGTAGGTATTTTCTGTTTTAAAACAACAATGGCGTCCAGTATGGTTTAGTGTCTTTATTAGTTTGTTGAAGAAAATGAATAAATAATTTGATCAGCCTCTCATTAACTTGATCCACTGGTTATTGTTTTAGAAACGGTGGTTACCACACAAACTCACCCACAAGATCCAGATATCTGGCAACACATGATCCCAAACTGACCAATCACAAGGAGGTACTTCCGCGTCAACCGTCTGCGTAGCAGGGGTGCACGTCAGGTCTGGATAAGGTGCGCGTCGAGCCTCTGCGGAGCTACGCAGAGCCTACGGCGGTGATTCGGACGTAGATGACGCGCAAGCATTAATTCGCCTTTAAACTGCCTGCTCTACCATTTTTCTGACACATTTTTCTTTGGCAATAATGAATTTTATTAAAATTTGTGAAAATACAACCTGCCTGAGCCATCTCTAGCACTTGGTTTGGATATGTCATCCCAAAAGTAATCGTTATTTTTTTTAGTAATGTCAAGGCTCCCCCATCTCCCCAAATCCACTACCACATGTACGCCAATGCTTACAACAAAATGTACAAAGAAATGTGCCACAAAATAGTCTTTAGTTTATTGGCTAATACTTTGTTTACCATAGATTTAAACCGTGTCAGTAGCAAAAGAAATTATTAATTCCTCTATTACAATGTGAGGCATTTTAAATCAGGAAACTCTTCAAACTGCCTTATGTGAGTTAAGCTTCGGATGACACGGATGCTGCTTTAGTAAACCATCTGTACCCCCCAGTTACGGAAACCACTGATGTAAGCAGACCACAATAACTAGTAGTTCTGTTTGAAGGTACAGTGACATCTATTATGCACATTTCTGCAGCTGTCGCTTCCCAGCAGCATCCCGAGGCTGAAAAAAACTGCACTTAACAACTTTTTCGTCCAGTGTTCTAACATTTCTTCCTACCCATCGATGCCTTCTGCTCGTGCACACATTAAGAAAAAATATAGTTATGTGGGTTGAAGACGCCCATAAATCCATGTTACCCTCAACTCCGTGCTGAGAAAAAAATTCTGTAGTGCGTCTTTAAAAAAGATGTACGAGCCTGATTTTCTGGGGATCCGGGAAACACTCCGAACTTGAGGTTTGACAAATATGACAGCAGGAGAGCCACGCCCTAGACTCCACCCAGGAGGAAAAACTTCCCAACTCAGTCTATTGCATAGGGAAAAATATCCAAAACAGACAATCAGCACTAAAACATGAAACCTGTGTGAGCAAAAGGGTTAAAAGAAAGTTTACTCCTGGCCTGAGCCTAATCCTTATTAGCCATAATCTCAGGTTACAGACGTCCCTGAAAATCTGATATTATTGTGCTAAGCTGACATAAATTTAGTAGAAATTCCTTTGTATGGTTCTCCGCTCAGACATCATGCAAATTAACACAGGCACAGAGAGAGAAAAAAGAGGTTGTAACTGAAAGATTAAATCCAATGCAGACAATGAACATTTACCAGTTATCCTGCTTTGAGCTTAATATCTGCAAATGTTTGCACTTTCTACTCTCGGATGACAAGTTGGATTCCCACTCAAAACAGACTTAAGATGTCATCATTTCTGTTCTAGCTAAACTAAAAAAAAAAAGGTCATGAGCTAAAGAGCTTTATTAAAGGTCAGAAGATAAAAAAGGATTTATTTGTAATTGTGATGTTATGATGGTGAGATGAAGAATATAGAGGAGGAATTTAGCATGTGGTCATTTTTTTTAGAAAGCAGGAATAATGGGCAAGCATGTGATGCAGGTGGATGTTCTTCAACAATGTCACTCACACATACAGCAGAAAAATAGCCCTCAGGTTATGTTCAATATACCTCCTAGTGACAGACAACCTACCTACTGTCAAGCTCATGCTGAGTGGGTTAGAAAGAAGAGGCATTTTTCATTTGCACTGGATGTTCTGGTTAGATTGATTTAGACAGAGATTTCACTAGGAACAAAGAAACTGGCAAAGCCACCAACAAAATCAAATAATCTAATGCTGGAAAGTTAATAAATAAATTAAATAAATAACTTGCCCAAACTGTTTTGGATGTAATAAAACTGCCTATATAATAATCTTTCTGTTAGTGGTAGTTAAAGAAAACATATGTGTCTGGTTTAATAAAACTGTTGAAAGCTCAGAGGATTCTTTGATTAATTTATCAACAGTGTGGGTCCATATGTCTTTGCCCTGCATGTTTATCCTAAACATGGGGCAAAGGCTCTCATTACCAAGAGGAATAAGGCTGGGACCTGCTCAGCCTGTAAAGAAACCTGAGCAATTAAACAGGAAGTTTTACCCACTGACTTATAATATGCTTGGTCATAGAGGCAGGGTGGGAGGGAGTCTCCATGGTTACCTTGGCTGCTGTCATCTTCAATCCTGTGACCTTTTATGCACTGCAGATCAATAACAGCGAGGTATAGTCTCCAAGGTAAACAAAGGAGTAGGAAGACGGCTGACAGGAGTAATTGCTGACATTTCTCAGGCAGATTTCTTTGTCTTTGGTAGTCAGTAAAGCTCTCTGCTTCAGAATACAGTGGAGACCCATGCAAGAAATGTTGAGCACATCTTTCCGTCTGTCTGCCTCTAAATTTCACAACAGCACAGATGGCATGTAAATTTACAGAAAAAGGTTTTAATAGTGCATAAAAAGGCGACATGTTAAATGTGAAATTATGGGGACTTAATACCCTCTTTTATTACACCAAGACTTAAAACGAAGCTCATGCTGATTAAAACTCTTCTCACGGGTAGTCTTAGAGCAAACCAGGCAGACCCTTGGCAAGAGTAGAGGTTGCCTTGGTGAGGCTCCGTTTGAAGTTGTGGGCTCCTAATTTATTTTCCATCCAAGGCTGCCAGGCCAAGCTTCTTCAAGATGCCTTTTCATGAACGAAGTTGCTTCAGTAGATACTGGGTAAAGAAGAGTGTAGTAAGGTACAGAGAAATGCAAGGTAAAGGAAAGAAAAGGGAAAAAGTTGTTTACAAGAAGCTTGAATACCTTTTCACAAAAAAAAAAAAAAAAAGATTAGCAAAAGAAATATATTTCTTAATAATAATTTTATTTTTTTTTGCTAACAAATACAAAAAAGAGCTTGAACAATTGGGCATAATGTTCAAAATGGCTTTGGATTAAAAAATATAAAGAAATAAAAGAAAAATGAGAGAAAAAAAAAAGGAAAAAAAAAACATGACAGCACTTAGAAGACAATGTTTAGGGATAAAACATCTTAATTTTGAAACATGAGCACCAAAAATTGCAGCAAGTGAGATGTAACATCAAATGCATTTAGTTGTTCGGATGAATGCAGACTTCTGGGTCTGAGTGTCCTTTGTTTCTTAGTCCTATTCATATCAAGAATAAAAGAAATTAGAATTGTTGTAGATTAGTGGACCTCTGCCCATCTTTACATTGGATGCTCCCTGTGTACCCAGTCATGTTACTAACCACCATTTTACCCTTTAGGCGCTAGCAGTTTACACAAATGTATATATATATATATATATATATATATATATATACACACAAAGAAAATGAAACACCAGCAGAGTCTGAATTTGTTTAGATAGAATTTTTGTCCAGGACATGCCAACCTTCTGACAACAACAAGGTTATAGAAAACACCAGTCTGACAATTACATATGACACTTCTCTGTCCTGATTTTTATCCTGCTCACTTTATTAATGCTGATCTCAATCATAATGGACTCCTATATTGTGTGCTAGCCTGAATATTACCATGGCAACTGGCATTACATCTTTGAGCTGCCTTCATGTCTTCAAATATGAGATTTTTTTCTGCTTCCACCATATAATATTTTCCCTTCGGCATTTAGCCTTATACAGTAAAGTGTGCAAATGGACATGGTAAACCACAGGTATTCTGTGACCACACTGGTATAAGTGAATACACACAAGGCATAACAGAAAGAAAAGAGAACAGAGCATGAAAGGTGGATTTATTTTAGAAAGTGGAGTTTGAGGCCAGAAGAGAGTTTAATACCTAATTTCAATTTCAGTGGTGAGTCAGGGGCTCTGTGGGGAGCTGGAAACCTGGCAGAAAGAAGAGGCCACAGAGACAGAGCAGCGTGTTGCAGACTGAGGGTCACACTGCTGTTTTGACTCCTAAGCTCTCCTCAGTTAGAGGGAAGGAGGGCTGCAGCTGCTCTGAAGCATGGCCAGAGAAAACATTTATGCAATTAAAGCTGGAGTTTAGAGAAAGGTTAAGTGACTAAAGGGATGGTTTGATGAAAGTAACTCAAACTAAAGTAAATGTCATACATCCTTAGTGAGTTTTCTTCAGCAGGATAACAGTCCTGCAATATAAGCGCCATAGCGTGCTGGAGATGCGCAGCTCTTACTTGTTTGTGATACCTTAAACCCATCAGATTTGTCTTGGGAGGTGCTCAGGATTCAAGAGTGCACAAACGTGTCACAGTTATTGCTGTAACCAGTTACTGGAAGAATATAGCAGGCCTGCCTTATTGCACTACTGGGAGATACTGAAAACCTTTGTATTTTTAAAATGGAGGTTGCTTTGGTTGTGGGTCCACACACATTACATAAAGGCAGAAGTATTTCATGATAAATATCTGGCAGGAGACATGCATTTATTTATTTATTTTTTAGAAAAAGATGTTTTTAATTTCTCTAGGCTCAAACGTGCAGAAAATAGCAACATCTAAGGAGATAAACTGCAGAATGCAACCCACGTATTAACTCCCACCTCTTCCTCCCCTCTGAACTGTGTAGGAACAGCTGTTTTAGTGATCTATTGTACTGTAGCATCAATCTGTTCTCACTCCCAACTCATCCTAAACCGACGCATGTTCAGGAACCCGCTCCATCTGTTTTTAATGCGCAGGGTATCCCCAAAGTATCACATCCAGATATGCAGGATTTCCAAGGTGAAAACCTTGGAAAGTTATAGTTGCAGGGTGCTTTGCTAAACTCTGGCACTTTTCTACTATTAATTCATCAAATGGGTCATATGGTTACACCTTTGCATGTGTCTATCATGTATAAATGCCAAACTTTAACAAAGTTTTCCTTTATAACAAATTAGGATAGTGGATAAGAGAGGAAAGTCCAAATAAAAACTAAAGTAAAAGTTAAGACTTGTTAAAGAAAAAAGGAAGTGTAAAAAAACCCAGCTGTGTCAAGGTTTGACTCAGACACTGGTATCATCCTTGGGAGTCAGGTGTCTATCTCCCTCTCCTCTTCTAACCTTCTTGTATAAATTGTTTGTGAGCACCATAGAATGATGTTTTCCTGTCACAGCTTATGATCAGCACAGCCGGTGCATCACTAGCTGCCGCACAGAGATAACTGAAAATATGCAGCTCTAGTCCTGCTTATTGTACACAGAAACTGAACATAAAAAGTCACCTTGCCAATTGAAAACTGATGCAAAGGGCCCTCAACCAAGACCAAGCGGCAGTATGTGTACATGCAACAATGTGGATGAGTGGAGGGAAGGGGGCATACTTGGATTTGAATTATTAATTCTATGGAAAAGAAACACAAACTATTTATAGGATTCTAACTTTATTGTAAAAAATGTTTAGAATGTATAGAAACACTATAGATTAGCCCATAATCAGCACCAACTTGGGGTTTGTGTGTTGCTCAAAGACATTACATAATCAGGATTTACAGCGTGTTACCATCTCCGGCTACTTTAAGAATGTCTATAAATGACTTCATGCTTATTACACATAATGCACCGGATGATGCCACAGTAAAAATATGTGAACATTAACAAACCAAACTCTTGTGCTAAACACCCGGATACCTTAACAAATCAGCATCTTAAGTGTGGAAATTCTCAGTAGAAATGAATGATGTTAATCTGGTGGGCTGAGTGCGGAGAGAACATACTGTGAAATCTTGTTTGCTACCCTTTGCTCTCTCCTCAACCAACCTTCCATAGCTTGCCTCTTCCATGCATCCTCCGCTAACATTATCTTCCTCTGTGGCCCGTCCTCTTTCCAGAGTCTCACTTCACCTGTCCCGTATCGCTTCTTCACTCCAATCATTTACTCTGGCTGAAGTGATTAGCGCTTAAAAGGGTGCAGATATGGTCTCAGCAGGGGGTTGCTGGAAGCGGTGAGATCTTCCTCCTGCAGGCTCCTTCCTGCCCCAACTTTCTCCTCCCTGCTGTCACCCACAATTTACTGAGCTCACAGAAATGTGAGTTTCATTAAGGCAATTCTACATGAAACATTAATAGGACCCCTGTGGAGAACAGAGAAGACAGAAAACACTTCCACATGACATTAAAATATAACTTCAACTACTTATGTCTGTTTGTTAATCTGTAGGCCACATTTGCTGTCATGCTCTATATGACATAAAGTCTGCTTCATTACAAAGAAAATATGAAAGTTGAAAGTTTTCTTCCACTGTAGGTAAAAATAAAAACTGCTGCAGACACAAGATGGGATGATTTACCTGTACCATACAATCTCATAAGTATTGGCACTTTTGTAGTTTATATTGTTTTTTTCTATAAAAATGGTAAGACTTTGTGGATCCAGACAAGCAGCCTTGAGCTTCCACAGAAGGAAAAGGTGTTGGTGTGTCTTCTTTACCACACCGGCTACATTGTTGAACCAAGAGAGGGTAACTGTAATGTATACGCCTAGATATATGAAGCTGGCCTGGACTTCTGTGCCTGCATAGGATAGGGGTGGCTGCTCTTTCTGAAATCGACAATCATCTCCTTAGTTTCTAGTTTCCCTCTGGAAATTTTGATGTTAACACTTGCTTTTAAACAAAAAGAGATTATAAAAAGCAGCTGTTTTTATGGAAAACACAACTAAACTTTAAGAAAAAGGCGGCTTTTGAAGAACCCTCACAGTGTGTATTTACTCATTTAAAGCCCTGAAACCCAACAATTATGAACTGATTAGTAATTAGATTAAAAAAAAAAAAAATCACACCTATCCATTAAGGTCCTGGTAATTCTACAGAAACCAAAAAGCCAAATATTCATTATAAACAACTCTTGCTCTGCATTTGTACCCTGAGGCGGTGAATCTACAAGCAAATCTGTCTTCTTATGTCATCTGTGTTTGACTCTGCCTTTACCCATCGCAGCTCTACTCTAACCGTTTCCCTCCTCAACAGCTCTGATGTGGAAAACACTCCTGTTTACTACATCACAGATCTCAGGCAGACACCTGTAGCAATTAGGCAAATAAAAGAGAAAAAGTATGATTCATTCAGGTCTCTTCAGTGCACCAGAGAATATCCAGAAAGCAGGATGACAGGAGATTTTCAGATTTTTTTTTTCTTCTTAAAAATAGCCGAGTTTCTCTGTTTATATTGACAAGAAATACATGTGTTTAATATCGATGTTAGAATTTAAAGTTAAAAATGAAAAATTTAAAAATTTAATTATTAATCCTTTTGCTTGGATAATTACAGCCTTGCACTTGGTCTCACTAAATCCCCTAAAATCTTCAGAAGCATTGTAGATACCAGAGGATTAGAATGCAATAAACTGCTTTGACTAATGGTAATATAAGCTTTTCCAGGCTGGTTGTGTGGCACTGGTAATGGTGGCAGAGTCCACTGCTGAGCATGTGTTTGATACACTGACAGGTGTCACGCACATTTCTTTTCTACATAAAAAGTCTAAAAAATGTATTACAGCAGTATTTAGTGAGACATTTCCTGTAAATGTTTGGCTGTTTTACAACCACAAAAGCTCAAAAGGGCTATTTGTTCTCTCCAAGGTCAGTTTTTATTTATTTATTTATTTATTTATTTTTTGCTTCTCTGTCTCCACTCAGGCTGATCTGGTTTGATTTTTACAGCAAGATTTCGTTTTTGATTTTATTTCTTTTACCATTCAGTGCATTTGTACATGGTGATGTAAGACTTATATTCAGCTTGCAATCCTTTTTCAGGAAGCACGATCAGATGCTGTTAATCATTTTCTGTGTTCTGATTTCCTTCTAAAATATTTCATACAGCCAATAATAACATTAATGCAAATATCTGTCATTCCCCATTTAAGATTTTAATTCTTTCCCCTCTCTGCTTAAAACTTTTGTTTTTAAGTAGTAAAAAATAAATAAATAAATCGCATGTCCGGCATTTGCATCCAGATTTCTCCTTATGAGAGTTCTCAGTTTGAAGAATTAGTGAGAAAATTTGGGGAAGCCAAGCAAAGAAAGGGGAAGAGCAAATTTCACAATCCATTCTCCACATGAGTGCATGCATGTCATCTGATGTGCTTCTATGAGTTGCATAACTTCTTCTCACACAGCAATATTCACTAAGAACCAGGTGGGAAAATGATGTAACCTGAAAAAGGGGAGTGGCTCTGTTTTGGTTTTACTCTAAAAGTGGTGTGTCAATCAGAGAAGCTTGAGGGTAAACATGAAAAACACATTAGTCCTTTCAATTAGCTAAACAGGACAGTGTTCAAACACAAGGATTTTACACTCGAGTCACAAATCAATTCTATGAAGCACTCATTCTGCTTCACTTACAGCACAGCCTGTATCATTACTGAAACACAAAAGTACACATTTAAATTAGTGCTCCTGTGTTACAGCAAACTAGGCTCCATTCTCAAAAACAAAACACCCACCGTTGGCTTTTAACTTAAACAGCTGCTTGATAATGGTCAATAAGAGCTTCAGCTAATGCACAACATGGACAGTGAGAGGGAGGATGACTCAGGGTCTGGTGAGCTTTTAGTTAACATTAATGCAGGAGAAAATGAAAAGATGTGATAAAAGAAAATAAGAAGTGTCCCTAAGAACAAAAGACTAAGTTAGAAATTAGTTTACAGCATTTACATGTTAAAATGCCAAAACAATGTGAACATGTAATTATGCTAATGGAGCTCCAAGGTATTTTAGTGGAAGATATCTTCTAGTCTGCACCATGTTTTGTGGGCTTGAGACACAGATAACAAAAAATGGGAGATTATATGTACAAGACATCATGACTTATATTTGACTTCACATGTGATTTGTGATGATGGTGGCATTATGTTTTGGGCCAGCTTTTAGGTGTGTTTGCATCTCTCCTTCAACGCTACCACAAGTAAGGCATCAGCAGTGTAAAAGCCAATGTGTGGCCAAAAAATTACAACTTACTGACCAATGTAGTGGGCCAACATAGCAAATGAAGGAATATAACGGACTTGCATTAATAATAATCAGAAGAAACACATAACAAGCTGTTGGGAGTAATATGAATCACTTGAATGTCAAGTTTATTTCTATAGCACATTTATACAGATAAAGCCTCTGAAGTGCTTTACACAAACCAATAAAATATAAAAACACAGGGACAACAAAGAAAGGTACAACATAAAAAGCCCAATAGGATCCCTGTACTCAGCCAAAGGTCAAGGTTAACAAGTGCGCCTTCAGCAAAGATTTAAAGGTAGAGACTGCTTGCAGACCGCACAGTTAAAGGTAAAGTGATCTACAGCGTGGGAGCCGCAACTGAAAAGGCTCAGTCTCCTCTAGTTTTAAGTTAGATCGAGGAAACTCCAAGACCATCTTATAGGCTGAATGAAGTGCTCTGGAGGGCCAATGCAGTACAGTAAGATCAGGTAAATAAAATAATCTTTAAATCAATCATGTACTTGACTGGAAGCCAGTGGAGTGAAGAAAGTGCTCACCTCTTTGTCCCAGTAAGGAGACAGGCGGCTGCAGTTTAAACAAGCTGCAGGCGGTGAAGTTCGGACTGTTCAATTCCCATGTACATGGAGTTAAAATGGTCTAAGGGAAAGAAAATAAAAGCATCATCTATAATTACACCAACATTCCTAGCATGGGATCCTCCGTTAGGTGCTAGTGGCCCAAGGGAACTGGCATAGACCTGAACCAGATCAGGGTGGCCAAACAGAACAACCTCAATTAACACCTTCAGTCACCCCGACAGAGCAGTCAAGTAGCTGTATTATGCATTTTATCCTCTGATGTCTTTTTGTACTGCTAAAGCAGAGCTGGCATTCTGTGTAAGTCGCGTATCACAATTTTTTTTTCATTTTCATCGCTGCCTCTACCTGCATTTAAATACTTTTTTTTTTTTTTTTTTAATGAAAGCATCCCTTTCAAAGCCATTTTAAAGTGGAGGATGGAGCTAATTTCTTTTGCAAGGTTTTAATTAGGTAACCATAAATCTAATAAAGAGAAGAAGAAAACAAATTTCTTCAAAAATGTGCTCTTTTCCTGGATGTTTTGCAGAGGTCATATATTCTTTTTTTAATTAAAAACTACCATTTTTGGCATATTCAATTAAACTGAGGCATGGCTACAGATCGTTTTTATTTACCAAAGGAATAAGTTTGACTTAAAACAAATTAAATATAATTCACTTGAGGTTTGTGCATGCTGAAAGCAATTACAGGCTGATTTCTCTGATATTTTTACCAAACCTTGTTGCAGACCTCAGGACATTTTTTGACAGTAATTTTAAAGAAAAGCTGTAAATGCAATTACTCTGTATTAAGACAAATTATCTAGAGAGAAGACAAAAAATTGTTACTTCTTCGAAGGGAAAATTTAACATACTGATTTTAATAATTTTGATACCATCTGATTAAATCATATTCTTTTATTCTCTTCCTAAAAGGAACATGGTTTAAAAAAATCCTCTCTTTGAACTGATAACGTTAAACATGAAGCAGCTTGTTTAGACATGATGGAAAAGAAGAAAAGCTTGATGGAAATTAATTTTGATATTACAGAAAAGTGGCACAATATGAGATCTTTAAGTTACTCTGATTAGTTGTGACATGATGAAATTGTAGGCACACTCAGACAATCTTTACATTAAAATTGCCATACACGATCAGTAAGCCCATCACAGTCTAATCCTACTAAAGTCAAGCTTCCAGAAAACCTATTCAAGATTATTTTTTTAACTAAAGATAATAACCTGAGATCAAATAAATCTTCAATTTGCAATACTATGTATATGCCTTGCACTTTCAAGACTTTACAAGGAAGAGGGACACTTGATACAGCCCCGTGCTGGTTCTAAATCTACCTCAACATTAGCTTGCTTTTACTTTTACTGCATGTTTTTATAACCTCTTACTCATTTAATGAAAACGGGCTGTGGCCTTGAAGTCCAGTACTATGCACAGAATAGCAGAGGCCATAGCTTAAAAAGTAACTGTACAGAAAAATGCTTCAACATTAACTAAAACAATGTCAGTTTTGAAAATCTATTTCAAAGCATTGCATTGTTTTTAATACTGTTGTTAGAAAATCCTTCGTTTAAGCCATTTTTACTCTTCCCCTCCCTTCTACATCAACAACAGTGTTCAGATCATCTGCAATAAACGAGATACACAAGGTTTGTTTTCTTACACCGACACGCTGGGCTGATGAGGCTTGAAATCCTTGCCAATCCCCATAACCACCACATCCATGAAATGCAGCAGTTTAGTCCTCTTCTGAAATTCAGATGAAGATTATGTAGAACTGCTAACAAGGCAGCTTGAGTAAGAAGCCCTTCAAAGTCTGTGTGATTTACTGCCCCCAAAAAGGAGCGGAGTAAAGCAGGAGGAAGAGAGATAGATGGAGAAGAAATGTTATGGTGCAGTAAGCACATTTTGTATTTTGAGAAAAAATGTGATAATTGTGGGGCTGCACACTTGTGTGGTGTGTTGACTCTCAATCAAAATAGATGCATGTTAGATCAATTGGTGCTTCTAAATTGATCCTACGCAGGAGCATGAGTGATTGGTTGTTTCTTTTGTCTATTACCCTGTGATAGACTGGGTGACCTCTCCACCAAGAATCTGAATGAGATCAAGTGAATGAAGAAAATGGGGCAATTACTGAGCGTGTTGCTGCAAACAGGATGGTCATGAAGGTCTAATGCTTCATTTCCACATACATGTGTTCTTTTGTGAGTCAGCTGGCAGTATATTCTTTGATATGAAAAACATGTCTTCTCAAGTAGGTGTGCTGGCTTTGTTTTAGGCCATATCCACACAGACAGAATCAAATTAGTTTTTACAAAGTTTTCTGTAAGGACAGAATTACATAAATAACTGAATCCACGCAAAAGCACTGGAAAGGCAGCGGTATATATGCCCGGATTGTGCAAACTATATGCTGATCTCCAACCCAACTTGTTGCTAACTGAGGAGGTAGAGGAGCAGGATTTTGCTATAACAGCCAAATGATGCTGTAGCTTCTGCAGAATGAACACAGCACTGTAATCTGCCATTGTTGTAGTTTTGGGTGGGGTTTGCACATGCAGAATAAAGAAGAGGTGGAACTATGACATCATTGGTTCAAGAAAGATGTGTTGTAAACACAGGTACAACTTAGTGGGATTTTCAGATTTAATTATTTAGGGACACGGTTTGAAAATTTTGCATTCTTTTGGGCTCCCAAAATGCCAGTTCCAAATAGACAAAACCTCCAAAGAACGGAAAAATAAATAAAAAACTTAACTCATCTGTGTGTGGACAGGGGCTTTGTAGGGGATTTTCAGAGATGGCACTCTGTGCCAGGAGACAAATTAGCTAACAAGCTAACAAATAACTAGCTTGACAGAAAGACCGATGCTACATTTTAAAAACATTTATTAGTGTAAACTTCAGAATCGTATTTGGGTAACATTGGCATTAAAATGATGACAGACAGTGTGTTGAAGATTGTAGTGATTTTTTTCTTTATTTATTTTTTTTATAATATTATTTTTAAATGTTTATCACAAGCCTGACAATTAAACCTGGCTAGCTAAGCTCTTAACCACTCCCAAATGTATCCAATCTGACATTGCTGCAGAGAACATTTTATCCTTATTAACTTCCAAGAAACAAAATTTGTTAAACATTATTCTTTTGAAAAGATTAGGATCAAACAAACAGGGGTTGACACTCAAAATTAAAAAAATGTCTGATATTGTAGTTATAGTATTATTTAGTTATAGTATTATTTAGTTATAGTATTATTTTCTTTTAAACAGTTTTTTCAAAATTATGTTTAGTAATTTGCATAAACTCCCTGCAGAAATAAGAGGTGTTTTTAACTTAGATATTTGTTCAGAAAAATAACTCAGATTTAGAAATTACATATAAAAACTGTGAGCAGCCTAGTGTGAAATTTGTAACAATTCTGTTATCTAAAGCTCACAAGATGATTAATCCTCTATCACATACTACAGAGCTTGTTTTTGTCTGATGATTATTTATCTTACCTCGAGAAATCAACCCTTTGTTTTTTCAAAATCACAAGATGATTATCACAAGCTTGAAAATTAGTAGTTTTTGTGTTAATTGTTCATTATTGAATTGAGTAAATCATCTATTATTGTGCTCACTGCACCTAGTTTAATCTAATATAATACTATATACTTTTAGTTTTAGTATAGTTTTGTTTGATGCTACCATCTTTACTAGGACTCTATGAAAAAAGGAATCTTGTAAACAAAAACCTTTTTTAAGCCCATATTTTTTTTTAAACAAGCATGGCCTCTTTGACTATTAGTATTTAAAGGCCAACTATTACATAATGCTAGGGATTCATGACCTGTGAAGACCACTCGCTTTTTTGGGGGGTTATTATTCAAGCCAAAACGTTGGATGCAATATTCAAAATTGTTCTTCAGAGTATACCAGGAACATCAGCAGTCTTTGAGTCAGCCTTTACTTTTATTTTTAGACCTAAAATCTTAAGTGACCTTCACTACAGATCTACTCTCATCTCTCATCTTCACAATGAGCCATAGACAATTTTGCTTACTTGTGAAATTCTCTCTTTCATTGTGACATAATAACATCAGTAAAGCTTTGGTCTATCTTTCAGTGGTGCTTTTGTTGCTGATGTTTGCACTCTGTACCTCCGAGCTGTTTTATGTCTGCAGTTTGAGGGACTGATGGAGGCTAAGATGCTGGGTTGTTAAATGTATTATTTTTACTATGAACAGCAGACCGGACACATAATGAGATCATATTTTCTTGTTGTTTGAGTGGCATCAAACTAATCTTTGGTAGGCTAAAGTCCTGGGTGGGTATTCCATGAAAGTCACTTAAGAAAAAGAGACTTACCTATAAAAGTTAGACTGAAATTAGACATCTCCAAATTAAGCTTCAAGTTATTCAACAAAGGCAGCTCAGCCTTTTGTATTCCAGACTGATGCAAGACTGACTTGCCTTGTCCAAGAATACAAACATCATATAGGCAAAACTGCAGCCATTGACAGAACCAGGAAGCTGGTATGGCAACAGCCCAAATTCTTTGATAATGT
The DNA here is from genome assembly GCA_037177495.1 of Rhadinocentrus ornatus. NCBI lineage: Eukaryota > Metazoa > Chordata > Actinopteri > Atheriniformes > Melanotaeniidae > Rhadinocentrus > Rhadinocentrus ornatus. Next base: position 13,285,105 of record JBAMHW010000026.1, on the reverse strand, counting down.
AAATTTTCCATGGTCAAGTATATTGCACTTTTAACAAGCCACATAGAAAGTTGTAGTCAAGTGGTTATGAAGGTAACAACATAGATTAACGATTGTTGATATTCCCTAATGGCATTTATAAAGGTACTAATTATTATTTTGTGTTCTTTGATCTTCAGCAAAGTTGTATTAGTCATAATAATATAAGTTATTAACTTATTGCACAAAGTAAGTAGAACGCTCTTTTGGTATTTCCCGTTTAGACCCGTCGCCATTCCTTGAGACGAGACTTAAATAAGCTTGACAGTTTGCCTGGTCCGGAGCAGACCTGTTTTCCACCACAAGTTACCATGGTAACTCAGCTGGGATTTTTTTTGAGCAATGATGATGGAGTGGAACTCTCACTTTGATGAACCAGAGTTATCAAAATAAGCAAGGCTTTCTCTTAAACCTGCTCATGGAGCACCCCTCTGGTCAGAAGTACAAGAATTAGACTTAGAATTAGTCTTCTGAAAAATATGTAATAAGGCAAATTTCATAAAGAAAAGGAGGCTTATCTGCCATTTTGTGTATTTCAGTGTTTACATTGCTTCGTTGCATAAAAAACAGTGATTGCTTCCAATTTCCATTTCCCAGTGGTAAAGACAATATCACTAACGGATAGCATAAAAAACATAACAGAAAAAAGGATGCCAAAGGATACAAAATAATCACTAAACTGTTTGTGATGTTATCAAGAAGCTTCACAGTCAAAAACTGTTTAGTAGTTTCCAGCTCGCGGTTGTGGGGGAAAAAGATCAAAAGAAAAAACACATGAGACCAACAGCACTAGTGTGACCTGGAGCAAACTGTGATTTTGGTTGCGGGAACCACAGTAGCCGTTCTATCACACTCTAGGGCTGTTTTGGTACCTCTGGTTCAGGTATCCTTTAATGTGTCAAAGAAATAATGAGATTGTCATGCATTTTATTGCTGCAAACACTATGCACAGAAAACCAGGTTAGACATACAAATCTCTCAAAGCACATACTCAACACCATGACTGGTTGAAGAGCAAGAAGAATGTAAACCTAATGAAAAACAATTTCTGACTCAAGTTTCACTTAAAACCACTGGAGAGAGCTGAAATCTGCCAGTGGAAAAATGGCTCATGCAATCATAAACATGCAACTAAAGAGTGTCAGAAATTACCAGCTGACGTTCAAGAAGTTGTTAGATTAATACAAGAAATTCACAGTGGCTGCCACAATGAAATACAGGTAAGAAGATATTAATTGCGCATTCACAGTTATTTCCAAGACTGAATGTTTATCCTCTTGGTTGTTATTGTAAATTTTCCCTGTCCCACATTTTTTAAATAAAAATAGTTAAACAGATGCAGGCTGCTGGTGTAGCAGGCACTTCATGCTAAGGTGGTCTAAACTGTACAACTGCACTAAAAACAAATTTTTAAGAGATATCTACAAGTTATTAGCCCCCTTTAGTTGTTTTGGGAATGTTGGGAGTAAAAACACAGGCAAACAATGGCTGATATGTGTTAGTTTTGGACAATGGCACACCAATGCACACATTCCTGGAATGGATGGGTAAGGCAGATACTGTGCAGAGTAAACAAAGCAGTTGGTCATCAAATTTCTATTTAGACCAAATTAACAGAACAAAGGCCTGCTGACTACTTTGCCCTAACTCAGTTTACATCTAGGCAAGAAAACATGCATCCATCTGAACAATTTAATTAAATAAGCAACCAGAGATTGTCCCCTTGAGGATGATCGCTGTTATGCTGGGCTCCCACCAAACGATTTTCACAGTTGCAGACTGAAAACGGAAGTCTTTAGGAAATATTAGGAGTCTTACTGGAGTCACGGCGCGCTCCCGTCATCTCGATCTTTAGGTTTAAGCTCGTAATCTGTGCTGTTTCATGCCCATCTTTCCCTAATCTTGGGTCTACAATCGCAAGTCACAGTGACAAAACACAATCAACAACCAATAGATGAGCTCTGAGAAAAGCAGAAACAGGAATCATGAAAGAACACTGCCCCCCCCCAAAAAAAAACCACAAAAAAACAACAACAAACAAACAAAAACAAAACACAACAGCAAAAACGGACGAAAAATAGAAAATAGACGAAGAAGAAGCGGTGATGACACGTTGTAGGTGGTCCGTCCAGAAAGAGGAGTGGATGGTTATTAAGAAGTAAATGTCTGTTGTGGAACATTAATGTGTTACAGTATAATGATCTAGCAAATAAGAAAAGAATAGAAAACTCCAGATTCTGATGAGTCGGTGTAACACCTGGTGGAGATGCAAAGTCACACTTAATAATAATGTGTTGGAAACTCTCCCCTTGTTTGCTTTGCTGTGGGCAGATCATCCCTGTTCTAACATGATCAACTGTCCAATATATCACAAAAATGCTGAAAGAATCTAGTTGTCCTGTAAATAGTGTTTCACAGTCTTTGTTAAAACTCAGTCTGAGACTAGGCTAAGACTTAAAACTCTAAACATTTGCCTTTAGATGTGAGCAGGTGTGAGCTGGTAGTTTTCTAGAGTCTTTTGCTAATCTTTTCAAAGTCTTCTGATGTAAGCTCAGCATTAATCAGCTTTGAATGTCCTACAGTATTGGCAATCATTCACTTCAAGTAGTTTATCATACCACTGGCAGTCCAAGACATATTTTCCTTTATACATCTTAAATGCTGCAAACTATATTAATTTCTGTCTTAGTGATTTAATAGGCCTGAATATATGATAAAAGAAGGTTTAATGGCATTTTAACACAGTAAGGAACTACCACACATTAGACTGAACCACACAATTTTTACAGAAAAAATATGTCAATACAGCAGGCCTTAAGCTGAAGCAGTCTCTCCCTCAGTCTAACACACAAACTAGGGCATCTTATCAGCTAGCACACTGTCACAGTATGATATTTCATCATGCTAAAGGTGATGCCGCATGGGAATCTGTAAAGTGTCATCTCACAGCAAAAATGACAACATTGATCAAACTGAGGATGATCCAAGTCTTCCACTAACACACCAACATTGAGATACTGGTAATCAGATACCTACTCCCACATTTACAATCATAAAGATGCACAATATTTTGCATAGTGTCTCGCCCTCTGAAGTTCATTGGTTTAACCCTAAACCAAGTTAAAATATGTCAATGAATGCTTTCATTGATGTGTGAGTGAATCTACTTTCTATTCAGCAGAATTTAATTGGTTAGACTGCCAAGTGAAAAGATGGACACAAGTTAATTACATATCCTGAATGTGTCATTGCTAACCATTCTGTCTTTATCTCTATAGTCACTTAGGCATAGGCCATGGGGTCAGACGTCATTTTAGCTAACCCAGCAGTTTGATGACGTGGTGTAAAAGAGGATATACACACTTTCATATAAGCACACACACCCAATACATGATGGTGGAAGAATTTGAAATGGAGTTTTTGAAGTGATTCAGGACTGCAATGTTACGCATTTCTGCTCTTAGGCCCTAAACAGCCCCCACAGCATTGAGGGGATGAAAGCAACTTTTACTGTAGGTGCAGTAAATGTTGCAATAAATTTTCCATTTGTGCTTTTATCTCTTCCAATAGACTCTTTAAGGCAAAATGAAAGGCAAACAGGCAAATGCACTCTCAAAATGAGTAGTTGCCTCTATAAATTAAACAGTATGTGTATTACCACTTGAGCGGGAAGTGGACTTATTAACCCTATTTACATATTGATTTGAACTATCATCGATTACTCCTTGTGTTTTTCTTTTTTTTTTTTTTTTATTAAAACCATTTAATCATTACTTTCTGTGAACAGTTCTTATTACATCGCTGTATGGCGAAAGCTGAAACCATTTATCAACAACTTTTAGTTAATTTACCATTTAAACACACATGACTTTATATTTATTAAATTTAGACATTTCTTTGAGCCACTTTGATTTACATGTAATCATTTCTAAAATTATGTCCAATAATTTATTCTTTATCAGTAATAAAATATTCACTAGGGTACTTTCTGGCCATCAGTGAAAAGCATTTAAAATAATTTGTGAGCTAGCTAGCTATTGCAAGTGTTTGTTTACTTTTAATTTATACATTTTAAACTACAGTTACTTTTAGCTACCTGTTACAACCGCTTCTTATCTTTTAGTTTTCCTCTGGTATCAAATGTTAAAACAAAAAAGGAAAATTAACTATGCTTAACTTTTGTCCAATAAGTCAAACTTAATTGTTTATTCCCCGGGCTATTTTAGCTATCTATGTGAAGCATTTAAGCTAGATAACTTGTTTCAAGTGTGCATTGTCGCTTCAGATAATTTAATTCTTTCCTAATTACTTTTAACCATTAATGGTTTAGTTTAACTTGAATCTTATTTTGTTTATGCAGCAATTTTAGCTAGTTATCGCAACTCTCTATTTTACAGACTTTTTATCACTACCATTCTTCTGACAATCTATCATTGTTTGTTGCTTTTACTCTTGAAGCAATTCTACATATATTTCCAAACTTATAACTCTGTGCTTGTCACTTGTTTTGATGGCACAATGATATTAATTATGCAAATCCCTGAAGCCGTCAATGCCCTGTGGTGTCATGGGACTGAGAAACTACACCTCCCCACGTTTGGTGGCATTACATGACAACTGTATTTTGCATCACACCCCTGCATCACACACCAGCAACTGGTTATTAACCACTGACTGTTTTGGATGTACACCAGTTGATTTAGCAAAGAAATTCAAGAAGACATTTTTAGAGGAAGTCAGGAAAAAAAGAGAGAAAGTGACAGGGCAAGAGAAAAGACAAGAGTCAACATCAAACTGATTTTACCGGCTGGAAAGAGCTCAGAGAAGAGACAAGATGCAAGACGGATGCTGAACTAGGCTTGGTTAGGGGGCGTTAAAGTGCAAAAATCTGATCAATCTTTCTAGTAATGCTGCGTTAAGGCTATTTTCATTCAATGATGAAAAAAATCAAATTCCTTTCACTCCTAATAAAAGGGCTTATTATATGTATTTACCCTCATTTCAGTGGAGACAAAACTTTAATTCAGTTGAGTACAGAATTGTCTGAGATGGCAAAAAAACCCAAAACATTTAATATGCAAACTACAAAAATTTTTTTTGGGACATAAAGTCCTAATTTTAGTTTTTTTGTTCTGTTCTTTAATTCAAATATTTAGCTGGAGACGAATAACTCAAAACTTTAACTACTTGTCTATTACTTTAAACAAATCTATTTGCATTTTATAAATGCATTATCAATTACTCCTTTAAGTTATCAAATTTATGAGTTACTTTAAGCTAGTTTATTCATGATAAATTATTTCCACCTTTTATCCTTACTTAATGTTGCACTTGGATTTACTCAGGCTATAACTTATCAATGGCAAAACTTCTTCTTCTTTTACACACTGCAAATGGCAAGGATGACAGGTGTATTCAGTTGGAAGAAAGATAAGGCCGAACTACTTGTTTTTCATTCAAATACACAAGTGCCACCTGGTGTACAAGCACATTATAAAAACAGTGCTTAAGAAGCAGAGGTGATGCAGATGCTATATTAATATTCAACAGAACAAGCAGGTGGCATTCAATTTCATCACATTTAATGCATAAAACCTGTCAGTGCCAGTCACTGTCTCTTTGCTGTGTGAGATGCACCTGCAAGCTGTTAAAGGCGCATTAAACAACTGATCAGGAGACATTGTGCAGCATAGTTAAAGCACGGTACAGAAAGGTTTAGATCCATTTCTCAGCAGTTTAGTAGATGTTTTTACCATCATTGTTTGACTCATCATCACCGAAAGTTTAGTACTTGGTGAGTTTTTAAGAAAAAAACATGTTTTATACCAATGTTTATATTGGTATAGAACATTTCATGTTTGAAAGGCCATTGAGTAAAAAATACAGAATGGTGTGCACAACCCGCAGTCTTGCAACCAGAGGTAAAGAGACAGATGCATTCATTTTTCTGCAAACATTCAACTTCACTCCATTAAACCTTGTTTAGAGCAAGTGGGCCTGCAGTCAAAGAAAGAACAATACAACAGATACTTCAGTATAATTCCCCAGAAATGCTGTGATCCCACTTAAATGAATCACAGTGCTGTGTTTTTTCATGCAGAGCTAATATCTGTCTGAAGACAACCAGAGAGGGGATGGATTCAGAGTGACACACGTCTAAAGGCTTGTCGATTCGGTTGCCATGATGCTGTCAGTAGGGATGAGCAGATGCATAGTGGATCTGATAGAAGCTTAGCCTAGCTCAAGTTAAGCTTGATGTGATGAGTAAGCAGTCATAAAAAGACGAAGAAAAAAAAAAAGCTTCTAAAGTTTCAAGATATGCTCAGCATGAAGTCGAGTAAAAATTCTGTGTAATTTGTTGTTACTGACAGTAAGAAGCTTTTACCTGCTACTGCAGATGTTAAATAGGTGGCGTGTCAAAGTTGTTGCACAATGTCTGCACGGCTCTTGATTCAAGCCATCAACTCAATATATGGCCTGATAAGTCAAAGAACAAATCAGCTCTTTGTAGGAAGAGTTCAAGTAAAGTGCATTCCTTAAATAGACTTCCAATTTAATCAGTGAAATAACCCACTGTTTCACATCTTCAGGGAAAGGGGCTTTTTCAGCTAAGTGTCAGCGGTTGATAAATCCCAACTCCCCAACTGTTCCAAGCATACTAAAGTAAAACTTTTCCTTTAATAAATTCAAATGTTTGGTCTCATTTTCAACATGTAGTAACCGGTTGTAGGGATGTCCACTTGTAGGCTTGTTTGATTAATTGGAAAAACACAATTTAAGTCAGTGTTCATGTAAAAGGATTGATTCCCTGCACGACTTTGATCCATTGCATCAATGCCATTTTCCTTGCAAGAGTAACCTGCAAATCAAACATTAGACTCACCGGTCAGAGCCAAGATTCTGCAACAGCCTGACGAGAAAGCACAATACATTCTCAGTGACCGTGATAATCTTTTCGGCTACGATCAGACGCACCTGCCGTGTTCCATCACGGGCTGCATGCAGGTGTTTGATTAATATTCCCCAGCTGGATGACAAAGCAAAAGACTCCAAGAGGAAAAAGAGAAACCACTGTTGTTAATATAATGGAAGTGTAGAAACACTGTTATGCAGCATGAAATACTGACAACAGTCAGTCAAATATTGACCTCCTATGACCTTTTCTTAAGCTCTTGTCATCCTATTTACCTATATGAATCACAGTTATTACAACCTGAAAAACAAATAAGCAATGCTTTGAAAGTCGCAAGGAATTGTAGGACAGAGTTATGTCCTTTTTTTTTTTAACAAAACGATGGTCTGATTTATTTCATGCTATAAGAGATAATAAAGGAGGTGCTGGAGCTCCTTTGCCTTAGTATTTTAAAGAATTTGAGCTGATTTACAATTGATACCGGCTACTACTAAGATACTTCAGATTCATTTTTACTTAGTGAGATAGGTTCCAACATGAACATTAAATCAACTATTAAGCCCTGTTGGTGGGATCTTTTTCTTTACGTTTTTTCCACAAGATCATAAAATCAAAGGATAAGCTGCCTTTCAGTGATAAGTAAATGTCATAAATTTGATATTATCAATTTACTGACTGATTGCAAGATATTCTACATTAACTCTACAGCTCACATCAAAGAATCTTTGGGGACTAGAATAGATCCATGTGGGACACCTTTAGCTACCATTAACAAGGTCTTGATGATGATGATGATGTAGTTTAATAGTGACACAAAAGTTCTTTCAAGAAATAATTTCCAATCCAATTAAGAACTATTTCAATGTGATTTAGACAATCAAGCCTGTGTGATAGAAGTTGTCAAAATGCCGTTTCCAGTCTGAGAATTTGGCTGTATTATTTGTATCATGCAGAGCTGTTAACAGTGGCAATATTCAGACAAACTGGTGACTGTTGTGTCATTCAAGCAAGAATGTTGTTTCTATAACTGCCCTCCAGTTATGTATTTGAGTGGGTTGTTATTCTATTACAGCAGATAATAAGAAAAGGAAACATACATTACACATGTTATAAACAGTTGATTTCATTGTATAAAAGCCACCCGTCACCTTTTAATGTGACACTATAAACTTATTTTTATCCTTGAATGAATTGTGAAAATAGACAGTTTATATACGTTGATGGATTTTAAGACATGTTTTGACACTATGAAGACATGCCAAAGACAGGGCACTTTGCATATAGCAAAATTTTTGCATTCAGTTAGGAATGTTTTTCCATTAGTAGCCCGACATATTTGGTTTCCTTTACAGAAACTCTAAATCAAAAGGGATTTACATCAGTTGCGACTGGCCTCTGCAATGAATCTAAAATCCTCTACAGAGACATCTGTGACTTTATAATACTGTTGCAGTTTGGATCGTCTCTTCAAAAGCTGACTTTAGAGATTGATTTCAGACAGACTAAAAACTCTGTCTATATAATAACATAGTGACATAGTGTACACAAATAAAAGCAAACAGCCAAGATATGCAGAGAGGAAAATAAAACAGGAGAAAAATAAACAAATAAAAAACACTGAAAGAAGAGTTGATTATGCTGATTATTGCGCTGTACCTCTTTGGCTACACAGTGAGCTCCAGCTGGTTCTTTGTTGGCACCTTTTTCATTTTTCATTCTCCAACTGCTCTAATGTGTGTGCCCGCGCATACACATGCACAAGCAGGCACCTTCCTGTGACCATTGTTGGTTTTAATGTATTTTTAATTTCCCATGAAGTGACTGGAGTCCTCAGTGACCGGCACTCCATAATTGGCTTACTGTGTGAACATCAGTCAGCCTAACGAGAGCAAGAGGGAGCTCCGACTGGGCTGCCGCTGCATGAGCGGGCACGCTGGTGCACGCAGGTATGTGCTCACATTTGCAAGCGAATGCATCTTCGTTCGTTTTACTTTCCTTCTAGTCTTTTCTGTCTTCTTTTCTTCGTGTCCTTTAAAAACAAACACACACAGAGGGAGATTGTGTCTCATTAACCAGGCTGTTGCTGCCATGTCCTCCAGAGGGATCAGACAAGAAGTGTTTACCTGTTATACTCATGCATGAGAATAATGTACAAATACAACCAATACCGTCAGCTGCACGCTGCACATTAACCAGCTGCCGCTCGCTCGCCATGCTTCCTTATGTATGAACACACACAAGCATAGTAATTGCATTCATTATGCACACCATTCATTATTTCTGCATCTTTTGCACTGTATAGGACTTTATTATGGGGTTGCTTGGTAGGGCAGATATCTCCACTGCAGATGTGGGTCGGTGCAAGGCTTCAGAGAGGTGCTGGAATCACAGTGCTCTAAAACGCAGCATCTGCTGGCTCTGCAAGTGGACATGTAATATTTAGAGCTGCAGTGCATCTGCCTATGCAAACCACACAGAAACAACATGACACAATGGTCAAAGCACTTTTGTCATATATAGGATTTATTTACATTTTCTATTTACAGATTTTTGTTTCTGTACACATTTTTAAATTCAAGAACCACTACTCCTGTCACCCACACGAATCTAGTATTATTAGATTTCTTTCTCAGTACTCTAGGGCAAAAGACATGGGGAGGATTTGCTTTTCAGTTTGGTTTTCACAAACATATTTTACTTAAACAGAAATGAAAGCAGCTTGAAGTGTTACTTTCAGAAACCAGCCTGCATGCTCCCATGAATGAAGTCTGCCTGTGCGTGTTACCACAGATCACCATGGAAATGTGTGTGTGCAAGAGAAAGAAAGTAAATCTGATCATGATTTTGTTTATTAAATCATCTCATTTTCATAGATTTGTAAGTAGGAGGCTGATTCTTGCCCCCAGGGAAATTACTGAATCTAACATTACAGCAACACTGGAGAGACATTCTTTGAATGATCCAAGGAGGAGGAGATGTTTTAAGCCTTCTCTTTACCTATCAATCTCTCTCACACACACATTCAGAGTAAGCCTCCAACATTAGCTCCAGCCCCGGGACATCACCGTTTCCCAGACAGAATTCATTATCAATATAAATCTGTAAATTAAGGCAACTTAACTTTGTTAGAAGCAGAACTTTGGATAATAAATGGGACAAATATTGTCCGTATTCAAATCCCTCCCCCCCTTAGTTATGTTTACCTGTCAAGCTTTCCATTTAATATGCATATTTGCGACGGTGGTCATTTTAACACCTCGTCTCAGAAAGTGTTCGTTGCTGATTTCAATCAGAAGTCGACAAAGCAGCTTCTCATTTCAAGCCAGAAGCCAGTGATTCTCCTGCTGAGTGGACATGCAGATTTTATCAGTTGTAACAACCAGGTTAAATAAGCAGATGCTATCGCTATGAACTGATTTAACTGATGAGAATCTTTAAATTGGGCTGCGATTTGCTGCCAGAATTTGCTGAGGCTAAAGCTAATATGTCAACATCTTCACTGGAAGAGATGGACTTGAAAAATAAAAGATTTTGTTCTCTTACTACAATAAGAGGCTAACATAATCCAGGAAAGCAGATTGGCTGAGATAGCTTAACTCAAAATGTCTATTTTACACAAGGGAGGAGGATGAAGCTGCAAATGTTAGCACTGTTAGCCTCAATGAATGGCAATGCAAAGCCATGTTAAGCACAGTCATTTTCTTCTGCAAAAACTCATGGAGTTAGGTAATGTTGTGCTTTATGGCATTGTTTGGTAAGTATGAACTACTCTAGTATGTATGTACTTATGGTACACTGAAGCAACAGAAAAAAAAACCCAGTCTTCAACCTTTTAGTTCTCCAGACTAACTGCTTAATGTCACTACAACTACAGCCTTTCTTATGCATGTAGTTTCAGTATCAGAGCTTGACAGGCCGGTTCATGCGTCGGACAGGTTTAGCGGACATCCGTCTGCCATGTTTGAGCTATTAATATGATCTGAATGCCCAGATATTATTAAACAGCTCACAATGGTGAGCCGAAAGAAAAAGGAACAGATACTGTATGTCAATTTAAAGCAAATTCAAAATGTCTTAACTTTGTTTTCAATTTCGTTTGTGGTTTTAAAAAAGAGGAAAGATGGCGTTTCCAGAGTCAGGCACAACTTAACACTCGTGAAAATTGTAAACATTTTTATGCATAACAAAATAAAATCTAAAAGATGAATCTTTAAAATGCTGATTGAAATAATATATCTCATACAAAAGGAGCAGGAAAATAGTCTGTAGACTTTAAAATTAAGTGCAGTTTTTTTCCTGTCAGGGAGCATGGGAGATGAGGGGCTTGTAAAACTGGTTTAGATTGTGTAAAAAAAAGAAATGAGGGAAAAAAAATAGAAAATCCCAGCGTGTGATCAAAGACTGACAGCTCTCAGAGAAAAAGCGCTGAAACTTCTAAAGAAACAACACCCTCCCTCCGTCTCTCTTTCACACACCTACGCCTGCCGCCGTTGCCAGCACGAGTGACAATAATGGATCCTGGTGGAGTTGCGACAGGAGGCTCTGAATGCTTGGAGTTATGTCATGAATGTCTATCTATTTTTGTTTATCCGACCAGCACCACGTCCCCGCAACATTACACCAATGTGGTGCTACTGAATTTGACTAACGTGTGTGTGCTGACCAACCTGTCATGTTCTAATGTTAGCTGCAACAATTTCAGTTTTATTTATGTGTAATATTGCTACATGCTAATTTATTTAAAGGGTGTTTTGACTAGAAGTTTGTTAGACCTTCCCAGTCAAAAAACAACCAAATGTGACAAAAACCTAAAAATTTATGCTGCTTCATTTCATTGTGGTTTTACTTACATAGCAATTTATGATCCTGCAGCAATAAAAAAGTTCTTTATAAATGAAATAACACTACTAAAAGATTCAACTTGATATCCCGTTGACTTCTCAAATGAATCTGAATCTGTTTATAATTTGATTTGGTTATTGGTTTGTTTAGGGGACCTTTCGGTAACATTATCAGTTCTGTACTGATTTGAGAGAAAAGAAAATGATTCCACAGGAAAATGTTAATATTCAAAGATAAATTTCTGGATTTTATGAAACAAAAAAAGCCCACTATTTAAACTCAGCCATGTTCAAGGTGCTAAAGCATGATCTTTGGGTAATTTTTAATAAATACATGACAAGGATAGTCCTGATGGTTCACGTTGCACAATCCAGGATGCTATAGAAGAGCAGAGATAGTATATTTGCAGCATCCCAGTGCTGGTTACACCTGATTTAAAAAAAAGAACCAATATGGATCAAACAAATATGATTGCAATCAACGTCCATAAGAAAGCTCTTCCTGCCTTCATATGTTTTTATATAAAGAATGAACTAACAATGAAGGCCTTGTGGGTGACTGACTAATAAGGATCACTTGCTAATGCTGAGCTTGTTTTAGACTGTGTTACTACTGGTCTTGATGTAACTCAAACTATATTTTACACATGCAGGCAGTGGGAATCCCGTGTAATAACCATCACATATTAAGGTTCCACTTGAGATCTCTACGCACTTTGGAAATGAGAGCCATGTTAAAGGAGATGAAGCGATGACAGCAAACAAGAAGAGACAAGCTTTGGATTTTTTTTTTTTTTTGAATAAGGCAAAATTGTTAATTTGCATTTTTAAAAACATGGTCTCTTTTTTCTTTATAAAGTACACAATTCTGTTTTGGACTGCAAATGAGCATTTATTTTCTTTTTCTATTAGACGTAAAAATATGTTAAAATGAGTTCTGAGGTAGTCCTATAGCTTGTTCAGAGAGAAGGAGTTAATAGTACGACACAGTCCTACGTAGTCAAACCCAACAGGTGGTAATAAATTTCTTTCTTCTGATGGCTTCTTAACTGCTTCTAATGTTTTGAGACCCTTCAGACCTGTGATCTTATATCACTCTTTATCTTACACTCATATGCTGTGATGTTGCAGAGCAGGTGGGAGGATGGGATAAAAGGGAGAATGATTTGGCGTGTGTGTGATTTATGGAAGGAGGTAAGGAGACAAGCTCCTCCAATCTCTCCTGCTGTACTTTGCTTAACCATCAAAACCTTAGATATGTGACGTGTCTGAACAAATGCCCTTCTGAAAAAAACAAAACAACAAAAAAACAAACAAAACTAAATTTTTTACCCTGGGGAACAAAAACAATGTATTGCCACGGTTGTGGAAATTTGCAGAAAAGACCTTTCTGAGGTGGATGTAACGTAACCCAGGCTGTGCTGAGCAGTTGCTCATGGTCCTGCACCAGGCCTGAGGTTGTTCTCTAAGGCATCAGCATGGGCAGCCCAATCTCCTAATAAAAAAATAAACACTGCCGAGTGATGTTAAAAAAGTTTTTCTGCATTGTACTGTAGGCGTCCACATTTTAGAGCTGATCAGAGAGAGAATAAAAAAAAAAAAGGCTCCACATCATCATCGTGTTAAACTGCTATGCTGCACGCTCTCAGTCATTCCTTGATTTAAATCTCTTAATAGCTGAAAGGCCCATTGGAAATATGGGCAAAGAGGGGGTTAAGAAAAGAGGAGGTCCCTCTATCTAGAGGCCTGTAACTCCAGCAAACGCCTTTGTGAAGGAAATGAGGAACAGAAAAAGGAGGAGGAGCAGCAATGGAGAGCCACACTCATCATCTCTTGTAGTGGTTGGGTGCATCAGCAAAGGCAAACTTCAACCGGTAGGCTTCAGCCAGCAGCACGCTCACTTCCTCGTTGCCCCAGTGCATTGTGGGAAGGTTCTGTAAGAGGATCATCAGGCCCTGGTGTGAGAAAGAAGAAACAATTATATATGATAAAAATAAAAAGAACACAAAGGATACTGGTTTAGTTGTGAGAAGAGTTCAGAATAAAAGGGAAAAAAATCACCCAGAAAGACAAAAAAGGAAAATATGTATTTGCAGCTGATCAATATTGAAAGAGGATTAAAAAAAATGAATGAATGAAAACTTAAAATGATGCTCAGCAGGCAGAAGCTGCTGAATTTTCATTCTTTAGTGTTACATTTACACAAAAGAACCAGTTTGGACCTGAGGTGGTAAACGTTTACCAAAGATGCAGGCAAAGGAAACAAATGCAAACTACAAATGTTGGAGTTCCACACAAATCTGAGCACAGCACCTCATTTCATCAACTTAATTTAAAACAATAATTTCAGCTTTTTTGTTATATTAAACAAAGAAATCTTGTAATAACTGGATGTGGATTCATGCCTGATGAGGCAGAACGTAAACCGGTCAGTGGAACTGTAGCAACATCCAGCTGGTTTTCCTGCCAAATGCACCACAACTCTAATTAGACTAATCATACATGATTGTCCAACTTTTACATCAAGACACCCTGTTAACTATACTGATAAATGTATCAGCTTTTTCAACAAAAATGCCACATGGTTTGCAGCTTAAAAGATGAACTAGCTATGTTGTTTCTTGGTCTTTTAAGCAAGCAAAGCAAAAAGCCAAATATGACTCATCCTTTAGTAAATAAAATAAAGCAGCACAGGTGCATCACTTCCATGACCTGCATGGTTGGATTTTGGAATCAAATAGATTATGAGCCATCATAAAAAGTAGCTTAAGAAAAAGAAGAAGCTGTAATAGTAGTGTGGAGCTCCAAACTCTAATGTGATGGGTTACTAGAATATGGAGAGCAGTGCAATTTTATGAATCAAATCTTAACAATAATAATAATAATAATAATAATAATAATAATAATAATACACTAAATAAATACAAATACTTGAAACTCTCTTAACTTTAAAAAGTTTGTGAATTTTCTTAAATGAAATAAAACTTGTACTTGTAATTACTTGTATTTTTTTGATCAATTTAAACCTTTATTTAACCAGTGCAAGTTCAAATAAACAGTTTCCAGTGCCTTTATGAACCAATTGATAGATATGTATAAAAAAAATACTACAAATTGAAAATATAATACTAGCTGCATGGTTTAGAAGAAAAGTAACACCATTAAAGGGACAAAGAAAGAAAGAAAAGGTGAAGGTGTCAGAATTGGGTATAAAAGGAGCAACAATCCACATCACCCTTTCCATCAAGAGGATGGATCATGTTTTACTACTTGCTACTGAACTCCATCAACAATCAAGGTTGTGAAAAAACATTTAGTTTTAATTTAAATTGAGTTTCAATTCAATTTAAGTTTAAATTTAAGTTTTGTTTTGGGTTAATGGAAGACAGTAAAAAACATCCATTCAGACATAGAAAGATTCTAAATAGCTAACAAATTACAGATTTTTTTTAAAAAATTCCATTTTAAGGAAATTGAGTTTGGATATCACAGTATTATATAAGCAGAGGTTGCACATACATTCTGATCCTGTTAAGCTTTCAGGTTTAATAAATACAACTGTGATGATGCAGCAGATTAAACACTTGTGTGTTTTGAGTGTGACACAGATTTTAACTTAATCAATGTGGTTGAATAACATATGTGAGACAGCCACAAAAGATATATATATATAAAAAAAAGGTTGGTGTGTGTAAACCATTAAAAAAAATCAGGAAAGAAAGAATAAAGTGTCAAGTACAATTCAGTGCAGCTTGAGCCTTCCCCCAGATTCCAGTCCTGTACATTATTTGGTAAGTAAGAAGACGGAACACAGCAACACACACCCTCACACACACATGCACGAGTTCAATCTTGCCAACTAATACCTCTCTCTCAAAGGGGAATGAGACTGGTTAGCACTGAGACGGGGTGAAAGTGTGTCTGCCAGTGCACGTATTCTGGATTGGTGTCCCAGGAGCTTTTATCATCAAGGCTGAAATCATTGCCGTGACAACAGGGTTTACAACCAATCACAGTGTTGATAATCACATTGAAAGACAAATCCCGTTGGGGTTATGGTGTCTACACTCATCTGACTCCTCAGCAGGCTGCTGTGAGCTGGAAGGACACAAACCTTTGACAAAAAGGTTTTCAGCACAGGTTCAAATATTTAAACTTTTATGAGCGGGTCAAAGTGCCACTAAATTTTCATGCACATTCCTCACTCCTCTCTTTACAAGTGCTGAGAAAGTCAAACTACACAAATCTTTAAATGGACACGGTCACTAAAGAAAGGCCCCTTGCATTGGTTTACCCTCCTATGTTTTTGACTAAAGGTGTTTGGCTCCATTAATTTTTCCTTCCGTGCTAGTTTTTAATGAGCCCAAGAGACGACCCTGGTGACTTTTCAACAAAATGCATTTGTATTCCACAAGAGGGAAAAGTACACGTCTTCAACTAATTAAACTGAAAACTGCCACCCAAGCCAGATTTCACTTAAGACTTTCCTTCACCCACCCTGTCTACTGAATAAGTTAGAAGAGAACCCACCTGAACATTAGTTTGGAAACAAAAAAGATTTTAAAATTGGTTATTTTTCTTAGCTAGGCAAAGAGAGTAGCTGTAAAATACGTTACTGACTGATTTTTATGAGAGAAACGTGTTTAACCCCCGCTGGAATATGTTAAATACACACACACACACACACACACACACA
>JBAMHW010000026.1:13250406-13263984 GCA_037177495.1 Rhadinocentrus ornatus | reverse complement strand
CAGACCCCTCCATGTTTCTAAGTGGGAGAACTTGCAAAATAGCAGGGTGTTCAAATACTTATTTTCCTCACTGTATTTACAGCATCGTTCATGTTTGGTGGTGGATCGGGACTAAGCAGGACTGAAAACTCAAGAATCAGTCAAAGCAGGGCTGATGGGCATGGAGAAAACAGCAAGCACCAAGTTGGATGAGATTAATATTAGTTCTATGAGCTGAAGCCTCAAATGAAGTCAGAGAGAAATATTACCTTAGAGACTATTTACACAGTGACTGAATTCAATAGTGGTAAACAGAGGCAAGGGAATGCACACACTCGCACGAATGCAGACACAGATAAAACAGACAATTAAAGCGGCTTTTCCATTGAACTAAATACGGTATGATGAGCTGGTGCTCAGTCAAGTGCTCAAGTTGTGTGAGCTGCCTCACTGTCTTTTCTGCTGTGTCAACCACAGCCTCCAGTAGCGAGCGGCTAAAATCCCTGGAGAAATAGCCAATGAAATGGCCCAGAGATGACAGGTGTGCTGTACATATCAACAGGACATGAATTTGTGGCCAAAAATAGCCGCTGTCTATAGTAACTGTTACATTTCTGTGACATATACATATATGTCAATAAACATCCAACTTCCTTCAACAGTACCAACACCTCTTCGCAAACACACACAGAGGTACGATGGGAAGAGGCTGCTGGAGGTGGTAATGGCATTTTGCAGCACCCCCAAGGTGTAATGGGCCTAGTCTGCTACTCTGTTGGGGCCATTAGCTTGCTGTAGTTCATATAATTTCACAAAATAGACACTCTGGCAAACAGTGGGTGTTAATGTAGGAGTGGGGCACTACAGTGCATGGAAGTAAGAGCTGACAGCCAAGTTGCCTTTAATATGTAGCGAGAGAGTTTGTGACTTTGCCTCGATGGATAACTCAGCAGGCAAGGCCATGAAATGTAATGGGGCATTCACCTGTTGCCATCAGCAAACACACAGGTAAAACTAGCCCTGAGCAATAGGAGGTCCAGTAAGTAAGCAGTTTATAGCCCAATCTGGTACTTTTGCAGTCTGGAAATTTCAGGTTGGCGTAAGTGGCTACTGAGCAGTTGGTCAAACTCTGTCAAAGAGTCTGTAAAGCAGTCAGAGTCATGGAGCTATGGATGACGATGGAGATGTAGGTAGAATTTTCAGCAATTTAAATACTGTGGGAGCCTGAATAAAAATAAAGCATGAGTAAATGGTTGTCAGATTGGTTGTAGGCTTTTAGCTCACATGAAACTGCAGAGTGGATTAGAGTGTTGAAGTTCTCATTTAGAGTACCAAACCTTATAAAAAGATTTGTTTTGATGTTTTTATCAGTGAAATAGAAAGTTAAAAGCAAATGAAAATTTTGGCATGTGAAACATTTTAGCTCTCTACAGTTTACACTCACAGTTAGTGTTGCACCCTTTCTATACCAGGCAATGCAAAGCCAGTGACAAGTTCATAGCCTTTGTTGGGAAAAAAGCCACCAGCAAACTGCTTCAAACAGGCATAACAGTATAAGCTCATCCTCACACACACACCTCTCCTCCATATCTAAGCCCGTGGCGGTCCACACAGACTACTGCCAAGAAAATATGGGAAAATAAACTCAACTCGCAACTTAACATGAAGAGGCCTGCTGAACTTCAACAAACTCGATTCTATAAAAAAAGAAAAATGAAGCCTAAGTAGTGTAACTCTTACCATAACCAAGATTGAAAAGGTTAATGTTCCTTTCAATGTTGAGTTCAAGATCCCTGGAAAAAAAACCAACAGCAGAAATGGCTAAGTTCTTAAGTATCTGAATTTTAAAAAAATCAACGTTTATGTGTCAGCTCATCACCAAGCTCGTTCCTTAAAACTGCTCTTTTATTCATAAAAATCTCTTTGTCTCCCCTGCAGCTACAATCTCTTCTCTTCAATTGAGTCAGATCTGTTATTTATTTGGCATTTTTGTGTTTTAACTGACTTGAGAAGAAGGGGAGGCATGAAATTGACTTATTTGCTGTTACTGTGTTGGTAATGACAGTCAGATCTCAAGCTAATAACCTAACTCAACTTTCTTTGAACTAATATATCCTTTTATTTTATTTTTTATCCTGATGAACTTGTGTTTGTATAGACAGATCAACATATAAAGCTAAATTGTATGTACTTGCTTAAGCAAACACACACACTCACTTTTCATCTATAATACTATACCACAAATGATCACTCATGACTTTCCAAGCAGCTTTGGTCATCAAAATCGTTTGGCACAATAACTCAGCTTACAAGCCCACACACAGTAGCCTGACAGTGAACTCTAGCTGTCAGTGATGGAGAGTGTGTAGGTGGAAAAAGAGCAATGAGAAAAGAGTGTCAGAGAATAAAAGGAAAGATTCGGTGGATGGTTGCATAATTACTTCCGCTACATTAGGTTCTCTGTTTTCCTTTAATTTTTTTCTCCTCCTCTCCTCTTGTTTGGCACAGAAAGATTCATATGGGTGCAGCACTCGATCAAGAGGGTGATTATTAAGAGTTGTTTACGGGGGGTGGCCTTGTCTCACTTTCAACGTTATTGACTACTGTGCTATCCATCAGAGAAAGTTGCAAACCCTTGAGAGGGTGCTTGATGCAACCAAAGTTTGTGAAAAAAGTTCTGGGAGAGAAATGAGGAAGGCTTGTCATGATAAATGGGTAAAACATATGGAATTAATCAAAGGAGGGAGCCATCTCCTTAAGGGAAATCGCTGGGCGGTGATCTTAGTATGAAGCTCCAATTGCTCAGGTGTAGACATGCATGTGCAATAATTACTAAAAGATAACGCATTTAAAGAAAGTTAAATTAATGATGTTGTAAATAAGGTCCAGAACGATGCAAAAGTCTCCGACCACCTCTGATTTCATTAAATATAGTCAGGAAAACAGGAAATAAGTGCAATTATTAAACGACATGTTCAAAAAGACAGTAAATAACCCAAAAAGAAGTTTGTACATCTGCATCTCAGATGGTGCGTCAGGTCTTTACTTAATTTATTCTCATTTCTTAAAGCCCCACTATTAAAATTTGGCACATTTTTACACTGTGGCTAATTTGGTATCAGATATGCATCTTGTCTCTTCTCTAAGCTCCCTCTAGCCAGTAAAGGTTAGTCCAATGTTGACTCTTGCCTTATCACTTTCTTCCTTTCTTCATGTCTTTGCTGAATCAGCTATGGTGTACATCCAAAACGGCCAGTGTGATGGTACCCAGTTTCTGGTGTGTAGCAGGAGACATCCAATTTCTCCAGTTTCAGCCTCTCTTTATTGGTTCCCTGTTAAATTTAGGATATAATTTTAAATTCTTCTCCTCACATATAAAGCTCTGAATGACCAGGCTCCGTTGTATATCAAAGATCTCAGAGTTCCATATATTCCCAACAGAGCATGTAACTCTCAGACTGCAGGTTTACTTGTGGTTTCAAGAATCTCCAAGAGTACAATGGGAGGCAGAGCCTTCGGCTATTAGGCTCCTCTCTTATGAAACCAGCTCCCAGTTTGGGTTCAGGAGGCAGACATCCACTCTACCTATAAGATTACATTACATTACAAGTTCAGGCTTCTTCAGGAAGGCCATCCTTTTAGATAAATCTTAGAGTTAGGGGTGGTGTAGCCATCCCTTAGTTATGCTGCCATAAGCTTAGACTGCTGAAGGACGTTCTATGATGCACTGAGCTCATCCTTTTCATCTCTCTGCTCCTTATCTTCTATGTATAAAAATATAAAAGTATTGGCATCATTAAAATATTTCTCCTCTCTCAGCAGGTCTTCCTGGTTAAAAGTTACAGTGTCAGTTGGTCTCTCTTTGTTGTACTCTCCACCCCAACCGGTCGAGGAAGATGGCTGCCCTGCCTGAGCCATGTTCCGCCGGAGGTTTGTTCTTCCTGTTAAAAGGGAGTTTTTCCTTTCCACTGTCTCCTCTTGCATGCTCAGGATTGGGGATTGGAAGTCAAAATTTGATGCAATCTGTTGGTTTTCCTTAACTAGGCTATTATTTATTATGAATTTGCTCAAATTGATTTGTCTGTAAAGTGCCCTGAGATGACATTGTTGTGAAGTGGCGCTGTACAAATAAAGATGAATTGAATTTAATTGAATGACAGGCTGTTAGTGATAAAGTGCATAAAGATATAAGGTGTTTTATGTGTAGACACAATACTGGTTAATTTCTTCAGTTAGATGCCTTTTCTGGGTGTAAATGATATATCAATGGAGAGTTATTGTTCAAGATTCCTTTGAAAAATTTTCAGAGGCTCCTTGATCTCTCTAAATTAACTTTTAAATAAACTTTTATCTTGTCAAATAGTTTAGCAAAAATAAGGCACTGAAAGCTTCATTTGATGGCTTTAAAATGTCGTAAATGTATAAAATCATCAAATGGTATTTAAAAAAAATCTGCATACGCCTTAAATTGCTAACAACACAGAACAGAGAAGTTCTTTTTCAACAGTAGTAGGTCCTGTGGACAACATTGCTCACAATACTGCAGCATTTGTGTTGGCAGATTAAAACATCTCGAGTGACCAGATGTCCAGATTGAGCCCTAAGAGTTCCAATTTTCTGAGCATTTGTCCTGGCATGTTGACAGGGAGGCACTTTGTTCTGATAATTAGCCTGAATGGATTACGAGTTTTGTTCTTCCAGAAATAAACTATGAAAAGATTTTTTTTTGTGAATCACGTGATCTAGCCAAAAAAATAACTTGGTGGTGGGTATCAGTACTCCAAGGGAATAAATAAATTTATGAGTACACAGACCAGTGTCATAAACAGCATACGTATTAGGCCTTATCAAAGCAACCAGTTACCATCAAATACGCAACTACAGCCACTTAAAGAACACAAATTCTTCTGTAGGCCCACTCACATTCAGATTCACACAACTTGTTTATACATGCATAACAGGAACATATTTTCTAACTGAAGAGATGTTAATTGCACCTCTCCCTACACAAGTCCTTTTTATTTAGTCCTCACAGCTAAGCAGAAAACCAAGTCCACTTCTCAAGCTCTTCCACTTCAGTGATTGAAATGTTTTATTCCAATAAATGGTTGCAATTTTTGCTACAACATAAAGATTTATCTAAAATAAAGTGTTCTGGCAAGCTGATAGAAATGGCGCTGACATTTGCTAAACACTTTGATTTCTTTGGGAAATTTTTCCTTCCTTTACTGCCAAACCTCAGAGTTTTCTACACATAACTGATCTGAGGACAGCCGCTAACATTTACAAAGGTCCACAGTTTTTGAAACGCCTTTAATTAAATTGAGAACAAATCTTTTTTCCCATTTTTACTCCTCCACTTCTGACTTTTGCTCCCTCACTACAGCTGATCTCCACAAATAGTTAAAAAACCAGTAGTCACCTATAAATTAACAATTACAATAAATTTACACAAGTGCTGGGTCTTTCACTGAAGTTTTAATAGGTGCCCATGCAAACACATGTTTTGTATATTCTGTATGTGTGTGCAAACTTAAAAACTAGTCTTTACTATTGGTGCATAGCTTTTTCTTTTTTTGGCTAAACTATGGGTTGTGGCCAACAGTTTACCAATGTTCTCACCAATATCCATTTGCTCCAGTCATGGCTCACTCCTGTCTATGATTGTTCCTTTTATTTCTCAGAAATAGGAGCTAAAAATAACTTCTGGATCGATTTGCTGGGTAATATTGTAGTATTGGATTAGTTGGAATAGGGCAAAGTAAATTACTGTTTTTAAGAGTCAGCTAATTTTTGCTTGGGGCAGGAGGAAAGTCACATTTCACTACGCAGAGATATGAAAATAATGTTAACAGTGCTGTTTCTACCAGACTTTGCACTTAAAGTGGAAGTAACAGACCGAAACAGACATCTTGTTCTGCTACAAAACAAAGGTAAACACAACAGTGTTTCACTCAACTGGAGCTGGACAGCACATTGTGTGGGATGAAGCTAGCTTACAACGGTTCTCACTAACATCAAGCACCTTCGAGTTGTTTTTCTACTGACGGTGCTACGGCTGTATGCAACACCTAAAACCCTAAAAATGGAGTTGTATGAACTACAATTGTCCAGTTCCTGTAGTGTGGGTACTAGTAAGGTAGTGGCACTTCCTCCAAAAGACTATGAAGAAGTTACTCCAGTCTAAAAATGATTAATAGTAAGTGTATGGATGGAGTTCAGCAATGTGTACTGATTCTCTGGGACAAAGTATAAGATGTTTAAGATCAGCGGGGTCACACATACACTGGTGTTCTCATACCAACTATTAGTAGTTGAACTTGCTTAAAAATTATTGGAGACACAGACATGGAGAGCATAGTGGTAAATTAACATTTTTTCCTAACCTAAAAAGAAACTTGGGATTTCTGAAGCCTTTTCAGTTTCAGGCCTTTCCTTAAAAACAGCAAAGCAAAATCATACCTGCCTACTGTAGAACGGAGCATGTGGTTGAAAGTCTGTATTCTCTGTAGACAAATCATAAATGTCTGAATAAAAGAAGAGTGTCAATAAGCGCAAGACATTGAGTGACAGAACTTTTTTTTTGGAACTTTTTTTTTTTTTTTTTTCTAATCACGCTTTTCATTTTGCAGCTTAACCAGTCCAATCCCACAACCAGGGTGAGAGATTCACAGTTACTCTCCATACTATGTTTGATAACAATGCATGAATTATCCTTTTTAAATTACTTTCTGCATGCATTTTTTAATTAAAACTATTAAAGTGAATCAATCATTTGTGTTCCCTCTTAGGGCCCAGAGAATGAAACTCACTAGCAGTTTGTCATTCACTGCTGCTCCTCCAGCCCTACATTTTTTATTTAAGTCAATTAGCTCGCATTTTTTTCTTAAACTGACTGACAACACTGCAATGACTGAACAGATTTAGGAACCTCTGGGTGTTCAACAAAAAAGCCTCAAAAGAATAACTTGTTTTAAACCCCTAAATTTCCACTTGTGTTTAAACCTTTTCAACCACTTTAATCTCACACCTCCAAAGCTGAGAGGCCTTTTAATCTAAAACAAAGTGTTATTAATGTATGTTGGGTGCACAAATGCTGCCAACTCACAAAGGCTCAAATCACTCAAAAAAGGACAAAAAAATAAAATAATAATAAATAAATAAAAAAAAAAATCATTTACAGCTGTGAAACAAAACAACAGAATGTTTATGTTGTACTGAGCTAACTAGCTACAAGTTTCCCTACAGGCCTAAAGAAACTGGGGAGCAGTGTTATTTTTTTTTTTTTAATTTTATTAAGATTTTTGCAAGAACAAAAGAACAGCACAGTACATAAAAATAAAAGCCAGGCATACATTTTATTTTTGTGTTTCCTGATATATAAGTACTCATAAACTGTTGGCAAAATCAAAGTCTCCTGTTGGTCTGACCCAATCGTTTATTTTACATAAAAGTATGAGGAGCAGTGGGAAAGACTATCAATAGCCGCTGCACATTCCACTCTTCATGTTCTGAAGTCCATCATTGTCCATTTCTCCCATCTTGCCTCGTACAGATCTTTATCCAGTCTAAGCAAAAAGGTCAGTTTTTCCATTTCATGAATTTCTTTCATGGTGTCCAACCAGTCTTTTACTGTAGGCGGGTCAATCTGTAGCTATTTACGAGTGATTGACTTTCTAGCTGCCACTGTCGTTATTTTTAGAAGGTATTCATCATTACCTGTTATCTCACCCGGAAAGTCACTGAGATAGAGAGTGGGACATATTCTTGAGATCTGCCATCCTAGTGTATCCTGCATGGCTCTTCACGTATTTTCCCAAAATGAATGTAATTTTGGACTGTTCGGGAAAACATGATGGTGGTTTGTTACATCATCTCCACAATCTCTCCAGCATTTATGTTCATTGGGGTACGTATGTGCTTTCATTATGGGGGTAACAAAAAATAAGGTTCTTTCAACTAAATTCACGCCAGTACCCCGAGCAAGATGTAGCAATTACTGAAGTTCACATAATCTCCCACTGCCTATCAGTTATTTTTAGGTTTAGTTCTTTCTCCCATCTTTTCCTAACGTATGCTGTAGAGGTTCACCTTTTTGTCATTATTCATTATACCTTTTGTCTCTTTTGTCATTGTCATTATACCTTGATACAGTTTTGAGATAATAGATTTAGTCTTACAAATATTTGCTTTGACAAATATTTGTATTATCTCACTAGGCTCCAAGGTTTCCTCTTTTTTCCAGAATAATTTTAGGTAATATTGTCATAATTGTAAATACCTAAATAAATCAGACTTGTCTAAATTGTATTTCTACCTTAGTATCTGAAAACTATCTAAGGTGTTATTTTCTATTATACTAGAGTACATAGTAAGACCCTTATTTATCCAGCACTTAAATCCCGAGTCTATAATATTTGGTATGAATTCGATGTCATAGGCAACCCACCTCAGTTTTCTTATGTAATTCCATAAATTTAGTCGTTTGATTGCAACAAAACCAGAAGCTCAATGTGTGTAAAACCAGTGAGTCAAGATGTTGCTGATATTTCATCATTAATTGATAATCACTCATGTATTTAATTTGGGCAGCATGATAATAATCTCCAAGGCTAGAAAGTGACATGCCACCCCTCTCATTGCTGAGTAGTAGGGTATTGTATCTGATTCTTGGTTTCTTTCCTTTCCATATAAATCATGAAATCAGTTTTTCCGTTTCACGAAATTGAACAGTTGGTATCTTGATCGGTAGTGACATAAACAGATACATCCGTCTAGGTGAGAAAGAATTTTAAACAGTCTTGATTCTCTCACAAAAATTAAAGGAATAGACCATTTACTTAGATCCTCCTTGATTACTTTATTTAATGGTTTCGTAATTTTTCTTATATAACTCACTTGGGCTGTGCGTTACCCATACGCCTAAATATTTTAATGCTTTTCATGACCAGTCAGTGGGTATCCTTTGTCGAAGCTCAAGTGATGGGTTGTAGTTAAATGTTATATCTGCGTCTTTTGTATGTTAAGTTTATAGCCTGAATATGTGCCAAAGGAATCCAGGAGATCTAGGAGGATTGGGAGACTAGTGTCTGGATTGTTTATGTATAGTAGAACATCATCAGCATACATTGCTATTTTATGTTCGTCATTATTGATTATAATACCTTGTATGTTGTCGTTTTTACTTATTACTTGAGCTAATGAATCTAAGTAGAGTGCGAAGAGGATTGGCGAGAGCAGGCATCCTTGGCGGGTAGATCTTTCTGTTTTTTGCGGTCCGTAAGTCGTTCATTTACCTTGATCCTTGCTGTAGGAGTTGAGAATAAAGTTCTTAAATTAATTGCTATTTAATTGAAACCAAATTGTTCCAAGACCAAAAACAAATATTTCCAGCTAACACAATCAAAAGCTTGTTCAGCATCTAGACTGGCTACCACGGCAGATGTTTCCATTATTTAAATGTTATTTATGATTTGTAGTGAGCGTCTGATATTGTCTCGTACTTGTCGACCCCGTACAAAGCCAGTTTGGTCACTGTCTATTAACTCAGAGATAAAGGAATTTACTCTACTAGACATGATGGAAGCATATAATTTGTAGTCCTGGTTTAATATTGAAATTGATCTATATGAGGTATTTATTTTTACCCTCTTTTGGAATAACCATAATAATAGCATCCTTCCATGAAGGCTGAGAGGACATTTTATCCAATGTCCAATTAAATGAGTTCAGAAAAGTTGGCATCAGATCTTCTCGAAAGAGTTTGTACCATTCAGCTGGTAGACCATCACTTCCTGGCGTTTTATTGTATTTTAGATTATTTAACGCTTCTGTTATTGGTCACGTTAAAAAATCATTTTGTTGTTTCCCAATTGAAGGTAGGTCCAGGGAGTTTAAAAAATCTACATCTGTTTTATTTTCCTGTTTTGGTTGTGAGTAGAGCTGTTTGTAATATGATTGGAATGCCGCATCAATTTCTTCTAACTTGGTACAAGTTTGTACATCTCTGGGTCTACTGATTGCGTTATCTGTTTGTTGTGCATTTTCCTGGCCAATAATTTTGTAGCCTTGGTCCTATTTCATAATATGTCTGTTTTAGAAATTTGTATTTTTTCTCCATATCATGTGTATAAATAGTCATGATCTGATACTTCAGTTCTCAAATTTTGTCAATTAGCTGTGAGTTTTGTGTCCAATTCTTTCAAGTTATTTTCAAGATGGTCAAGTTTATATTCCCTATCTTTCCTGATTGGTGAGGTATACCTTTTAAGGTATCCCATAGTATATTTGGGTCCATTTCACCTGTTATCATTAATCTCTAAGAAAGACTTAATTTCAGATTTTACTTGTTGTACAACAGATTTTGTATTGAACACACTTGGGTTAAGCCTCCAAGCCGTTGCTCTTGGTCTGCCATCCAAATTAAATTTATTTAAGATAGATTGGTGAGTGGTCCAAGATGTCCCTGGATCCACTCTCTCATTCCCCAATCCTATTTCTGTCATTTTGGAACATAAAGAAATAGTCTATCTTCCAGTAAACAGCATGGTGGGGAAAAGTAGAAGGTATAGTCTCTATCTGACGGGTGAAGATCTCGCCACACATCGAATAAGTCCGCTTCAACCAAGCCCCTCCGCAGCAACCTAGCTTGAGATGATGTGATCTTTTTGCTGTTAGATGAATCAATTTTACCGTCCAGCACTGTGTTAAAGTCTCCTTCACAAATTAGTGTCCCTTGGGACTCTCAGCCTATTAGTTCAAGTAGGGCGGGACGATATGGCCAAAACTTCTATCACAACATATTTCTTAGTTTCGGTCGATACGATATAATTCCGATATCGATATTAACAAAATACAAACCTGAGAAAAACTGCCAAAAATGCACCACAACAGATGCCGTAAAACTAAAAATAATTTTGCCAAGTCTATGAAACTCCTCTATTGTAACATTTTAGAAATAAAAACTGTACAATAAATTAATGTTTACATTTTATTTGTGTTTAGCAAGGCTAAATCAACCTTCAAACAAAGAAATTTGAAATCACCATCAAAGGTCAAATAAAACTTTTGCCTTTCTCAATCATAATAGCTTTAACTTTAAACTACAACTTAGGCTTATTATGTTATTCTTATAGATTTAAACAAAGGTGCTTCAACTAGGCTTAAAAATAAAAGTGCTCAGAATTGCTACAAAAAACAGAAAAAAAGAGTGAGCAACAATTGGTGCTCAATCTTCTGACATATTCTATGAGTGGAAATGCTTCAGATGCACTAAAAAATAAAATAAAACTAAATTCTTCAGTCAATATTTTCTTTGTTTTTTAGTTTAATTTTATTAGGTGTAATTTGTTTTTTAATTAGGAGTCTGAAACATGTCAAAACTTTAAACTTTTTAAATACTTTTGTTGACACTCTTCATTAATAGACATTAATATCTGAAGGTAAGCCAGCGAGGGATCAGCAGCTGTTTTGTACGTTTCATTTTAAGCCTGGTGATGATACAGAGCTTATCTCCTGCTCTGATGCAGCTGAGAGCTGCGTCAGGACCAAGTCTCCTAAGAGTGCTTTAGGACGAGGAGCGTCAGTACCCAAAACTCTCCAATAATACCAGAAAAAGTCGCAAGATCTGTTGCTAGTCACTTAAAAAATAAATAAATAAATAAATAAATCGCTAGAGGGCAGTTAAAACGAACTGGACAAAGTCGCTAAGTTGGCGACACTGAGCCAAACCACTGAGTTAGTCTTTTCTCTCATCAACTACTTCGCCTGCTTGCTCTTCGCTTGTAGAAGCTTGTTCACTCACGTATGCATTACAGACACAAGTCCTCACTTTGTAGCTTAAACTAGCAGCATTGGAGCCTAGCCTAGCCTTCTACATCGCGCTGAAGACAGCCAACTGCTGCTGGGCTTCCAAGATAATAACTCTTGAGTTATTATGGACCACAGCAATGATCCAGTCCACAAATCCCAGCAACATTAACAGTACTGTGTCAATATAAAAAACAAAATAATAACTTGAACCTTAAGAACTAAAATAACAGTAACTTCCAATCTCAGGATCTTATCTTGACCTGTCTTCTTACATTGTTGGAGATTCAATCCCAATACTAGTAGGGGCTCCATCTTTAACAAATGCAAAGTCTCTGTCTCTTTTTGAGCTAGTGTAACACGTTTAGTCTTCCCCCAGTCAGGTTGCGATTTTGTTCATATAAAGCATACCAAACAAATAACATGGAGATAGGAAAACAAGTCTATTGTGGAGAGTCAGGTTTCTCATTTACTATTATTAACATGGCAATCAGTTTTAACCTGGGTTTTAGTTATCAATGTCTATTTTGAGAATTGTCCTCCTCCTTAACAGCAGAGACAAATATTTATAGCTTCATGTTACCTCTTGTATTGCATTACCATGCGATCATTCCCAGCTGGTGGTAGCCGTTTGCTGCACTTTGAGTTAAAGGCCTCTTTTCCTCATTTCTTTGGATACCTTAGCTGCACTGTTGTATATGCGTGGACCATTTTCCCAGTGGATCCTCATCCTCGCAGGGTATGGTGTTTGAAAGCGAATCTGCTTTTCCTTAACAATCTTGTTGATGTCTTTGTACTCTTGTAAGTCGTGAGCGAACGTAATACTTTTTCCCTCGCATTAAATTTTCTCTGCCCATGCTGCTTTAAGCATTTTCTCTTTAATGTCATATCTATAGAATGCGATCAGAATGGACCTTGAGATGGCTATGTCTTGAGGTTTTGGGCTGATGGACCGTTGGGCTCGAAGAATTTGCAAGTCATCAGTGTCATCAAGCGCTAACTACGTCTTCAGGAAGTTGTCTATAAATGTTAGCATCGAGGTCCCTTCTGTGCCTTTTTTTAATACTGTATATGCAGATATTATTGCGGTGGGATCTTCCTTGAAAGTCCGTTATTTTGGCTTGAAGCATCTTTTGATGTTTAAGTGCGTGAGGTAAAGTGTCTTTTAGTTCAGTATTAGCCGTCTCCATTTCATCCACCCTTTCAACCTCAATTAGCCTTGAGCCATGGTTGCGCAGTTCCCCCATTATGCTCTGTAATTTTTTATTTATCTCCGTCCTAAGGCCGGTGAGCTCTTGTTTGATATCTTGTTCAAACTCAATCTTAAATATAGTACAAGTACAAAGTTCTGTAAGTCTTGTCTGAGTTCCATTTTCAGGGTTTGAATTTCCTTTCCTAGGTCTTGAACAGCTTCAACAGCTGTTAAGCCCTCGCGACCAGAGTTTCTGATTCCATGCTAGCTGTTGTGTCACCTGTCCTTAGTCTCTTCAGTCTCCGGGATTGCTGTTGTAATGAGTAGATTGATGAAAACTGGTAGGCAGCCTTAACTATACTGCTGGAAGAGTAAGTAATTGGTTTGCAAATATGTTCTCCAATGACGGAGCACAGAAATGTGTTGCATTATCCCCTAAAAATTGTACATATTTTTGAGTCTCTGTGCACCTTCTTTTTTTTTTTTTTTTTTTTTTTTTTTTTTTTTTTTCCCCCCCAACCTTTGGACAAAGAACAAAAAAAAAAAAAACACAAAAAAAAAAAAAAAAGGGTTCCCCTTTCCAAAAAAGAAAGAGAAGG
>JBAMHW010000026.1:13233452-13250306 GCA_037177495.1 Rhadinocentrus ornatus | reverse complement strand
TAAATCAAATCAAATCAAGTTTATTTGTATAGCCCTATATCACAACAAAGTTGTCTCAGAGGACTTTACAGAAAGAGTAACTGTGCATGTGCTGGAAGATAGGAAAATACAGTGAAACTGAAGAGAGAGTCTGCTGCATCTTTTCACCGTTTAAAGATCAGCACAATCAAGAAAAGGAAAATTAGGGAGATTGTTAAATTCAAGTCTGTTTTAACTAAATGCAGCCGAGGGTAGTGTTTAAGCTTCGAGTAATCAGTAGCATTTGAATTGCTACAGAGGAGTGAGAGTGTGTTTGTGGCTATAATATCCTAACATACAAAACTACAGCTGCATAACAGCTGGGATTTTTTTGGATTTTGGTCAACAAAGAAAAAAAAACTTTGCAAACAAGTTGGGAGCACAGCTAGCTGCTCCATGAGGCATTATGTTAAATCACAAAGTTAATGCTAATGTCATGATGGAAAGCAATTATGTTGCAAAGGATGTTTTTCATTCACCCAAGAAGTTTTACCAAAGTTGACATCATTCCAATTTAACAAGTAGGAAAACTGGTGGGCTTTGCTTATTTTTCCAGGTGTGAAAGCATAGTTTTAAACTACTTTAATACAAGTAAAAAGATGTTTATTAACAGCATATTGAAACAGGTTTCATGACTCTTTGTGCAGGCAGCCGTCTTGCCTTGGGACAGTGCTTCAGTTCAAATGTCCTATTTACAGTAAGAACTCAGTTGCCCAGCATTGCTCTTACATGCTAGTATGTGAAGTAAGCCGTTTATGTTTAAGCACTTAAATGTGTTAGTCCAGATCTCTCTACAAGCTCATTCTGCTTTCAGTGTGCCTTCATTTTCTTCTTCAGATGTTAATCACCATAAAAGTAGTCTTTTTAAGTTTTTTTTTTATTTTGCTAAAACCCATCTCAAAAACCTATATCCACCTTAATTACAATCTGAAAAAGGGCTCCTCAAAGGCAAAAAAAAAGAAAAAAAAAAAGAAAAAAAAATCAATCCTGTATGAGCTCGAGTGGGAGAAAAGAGGACAGAGGCCGAGTAGAATATGAAGGTAAGGGCAGATGAGTAAGTTGATGTCTCATCTTCAAACTCAGAAACTCAGACAGCCTCCACTGTCTCTCTCAGAGCATGAATCATCTTTAATCAGGTGGTTTCAAATGTAAAGCACAGGTCCTTTTGAACTGTAACCCCTCAGCATTACCTTCATGAACTGTTATATTTAGTGCATAATGACAAAAAAGAGAGAGAATAAAATAGTCTTAAATGTCAGTGTGAAACATGCTTTAAGATTTCACTGGACTTGAGTGTTTTTAATCCTGTAACAATATAAAAAAAAAAACTAAGTCTTTTCTTAATCAAATAAGAAACTGTAGAACTTGGCAATCCTTAGAAAGTTTATCTTAAAACAGAAATATTTGCTATTTCCATTCTGTGTTTACACACAGGACAGATTTGTAATGACATGCTGCAACAGTTTATTCTTAATTTTAACAAAAGCTTTAAGCAGAGGCAACTTATCACATCTTATCCTTAATCTTTCATTTTTATTTTTTAAGCTAGTAAATCAGAATCACCTGTGAAAAAACAAGCCTTTCAGCACAACCTTTCTAAAGATCAAGAGTTATACTTTAACTTGTTTAAAAACCACACATTGCATCCATTCTCTTAAAAAGGAGTTATTGCCTTTAAAGGCAGTAGCGTGAAAATTATTGTCCAACACAGTCAGCTTTAATTAATCATCTGTAACACTGCTTTGGATGTAATTGTGTCTTTAGAATAATGGGATTGGGGTGTATCGTTACACAACAGTATGTCATACATAAATAAACTATTTTTTTTACCTTCAATTCCACTGAAGTCTAATCTATTCTCACTTTCATTGCCAACCTGATCCTCTCCTCTCTCTACGCCTCATCTTTTCCGTCTCATCTTTATGAGGATGGATTGTTTGCCCTTGGCACGCCACTTGGTAGTCTGTATGGCAAGCCAGCCAGTAAGTAGAACTATAGGGAGTTGGGAGATGGTGTAAGTTTATTTCTGTGTTTGTATGGTAGTAAAGTTAAAAAGGATTCAGTTAGTAGTATAAATTAAAAAATAAAAAAAATAAAAAATCTAAGACAAAATGCATACAGAAGTCTAGAGTGTGCACAGAAAGCAAAGTGGAGGAAAAAGAAGAGTCAATCATGGTGAGAACATGATTCTTCTTGCAAACCTGGATTGCAGAAGGGAGATCATACCGAAAGAGACACTTCAAAATTTCCATCAAGCCAAGACAAACACTTTGTGTTTGGTGAATTATGAAGGCCGTCTCATCTGCCTGCAGCTAAAATAGCTCATATATAATCATATATCATGTTATCTTATGCATCACATTAAGTTTAAACCTAATGAATGATTATGCAAATTATTTATTCCTCTATGAGGCGAGGTACAGATTCTCCAGACTCTATGTTAAAGTTGAGAGTTGTGTCCATCTCATCTCCGCCTGATGCCAGTGTAGACCTGCAGTTTTACACTGGCATCATGATTTTATCCCTCATTGCTGCATGACTTTTAAAATACCGTTCTGTACAAAAGTATTACCCCTCACTTCTTCACTTACTGTCAGAACAGGAAATATGAGCAGTGTTTTATTAAATCACACAAACATGAATAGATTTATAATATACAGATAAAAACAGCTTCTTATATGCGAAAGAAGAAGCTTGAAAACCAGTGATATGGTCCAAGTTTTGGGGAGGATTCATCCGTCCACCAGACTTGTTCCAACTGATTTTCAATCCAGTTCTTACATCATTTGGTATACCTCAGTCTTTTCTGACAGTCTGTTCTTTGCTGGATTTTGTTTCCTTATTCTTAAGGACAACTTAGGCCATCCCTGATTCTTTTCTATTTTGCTTCAAAAGCACCAGACTCTACTGAAATCTTTGAAAAGGTCCATACCAATAACTCATCAGGCTTTTTAAAGAGCTTATAAAAATAGTATTTTTTTTTTCTTTTGTTTGACAAAATTAGACTTTCAGATTCTGTTTAGGTGTACTTCTTCTTGTTTTGTCTTCCACTTGCACTTTCCAAATTTCTTAAGGATCACCATACTTACACTGTTTTTCAAGCTATTATTGGAGTTCGTCCTGGCTATTTTACTGCACTACTGCAATTTTCTCGGTATACATGCATGAACTGGGTTTTTTAGTGCAAATATACTAAATTTAAGTCAGTCAAATTGTATCAACTTTTGCAAATTCTGAAATTGCAAAAAAAAAACAAAAAAAAAACTTACATTTTTTTGCAAAAGGTTGCTAGTAATAAAATGCCACAAGATGCAATTTAAAATCTGTCAAGTCGTGTAGGCAAAACACTGGTGTTTGGTGCTTTTTGGATGCTTGAATTATTTCGAGTTCAGTGTTAAACAACTAATAAAAGCAACTAATAAAGTCTTTAGAAAACCTGAAGGGCTAATGATAAAGACCTTTTCAAAAGATTACAAGAAAGTCTGGATCATTACTTTACTATATAACTGAATAGATGTCAGAAATTAAAAACACCATTAAAAAAACAAATAAAGATAAGAGATCAGATGTGGGAGGAAAATAAAAAGCAGAATGAAATGCTAAAGAATACAAAATCAAAACCGTAGAAAGTCAAAATAAAATATGAGAACAGGAGAGCAGCCAAGAGCGGAGATTATGTTTAGATATGAGGATATTAGATTATGTTGCTACAGTTAAGAAGGAAGGTTCCCCTTAGCGAGCTGGCAAAGAAAGTCACCTTTTGGCAGCTGTCTACTGCCGTCTACTGCACTCGCAACAACTTTTGAACTGCACAGTTAATAGCCAGGGGGGTAATGGAGAGAGATGCCAGGCATTAACAACTACAGTCTGCTGTAATGTTGTTTACCCCTATACAGAAGATAAATGTACGTATATATATATATATATAACTACATACACTATATCACCACCATCATGACAAACTGGCTGTAAAAACATGTTGTGCAAATGTCTATGTCTATACTGTTTGACTGCATGCTAAAAATGGTTCTAATTCAGACAAAGTTTTCCAGCCTTTCTTTGTCTTGATTGCACACATTACCTGAAAATCCCTCTCCTCTAGAATCTCTTTCCTCCACCTCACCAGAAAGGCTGCACACACATAGAGGTGGAAATGAGAGAAGCCCTCTGGTTCAGCCTGTTGAGAGAGAGAAATGAAAAGTTTAACATTTCCACAATGTTAAAACAAATATAAACCACCACCAGAGCTTTGTTCTACTGCTCAAACAGAAGCTGAAAGATGGGCAATTTCATTGCTTGCCAGCAAGGAGAGGAGATGCCAAAGAATCACTGGATATCAGGTGGCTGATAAATCAAAGGAAA
The DNA here is from genome assembly GCA_037177495.1 of Rhadinocentrus ornatus. Lineage (NCBI taxonomy): Eukaryota > Metazoa > Chordata > Actinopteri > Atheriniformes > Melanotaeniidae > Rhadinocentrus > Rhadinocentrus ornatus. The sequence goes on along the minus strand of JBAMHW010000026.1, from coordinate 13,245,926 downwards.
CCTCCGAAAGAGAAAAACATTGCAGACAAAATGTGCATTGCAATATCTGAATTAAAATGGATAGTATGCTAATTTTGTTAGCTTTGATAGGATGCCCACAGGCAAGAGAGAGATACTGAATTTGCAATGCTGAGAGCCAATCAGAAATTGTGAAATCTTAAATAAACAACCAGGTAAGAGTTATTTTGTTGTTTTGTGTTTAATCTCTGTACAAAATACACTCGGCAAGACGTTTTGTTAGCATTTCCGCATGGCACAAATGCATAATATCAGTGTAAGTAAGTGGATGAAAACATGGTGCATTATGTTGTACCAGTTTGACTTTAACTTAATTGGGTAAGAATGGCAGCAGGAGGAAGGTACAGCTCTCCTTCAGAAATAAGCAGCAGCAACTCATTTGCATAAAAAGCTGTACAAACTGAAACAGGCTGCATGGAACAGGGCTGAAGCAGCCAGAACAGATGCAGCGTAATGAACAATTAGCATCATAATTTTAAGTTTAAGCTTTAAAAAAGAATAAAGAAAGTTAATGTTGTCAGCGCTGGTCATTCATCACATATTTTATTTTTAGGATGACTTATTGTTGTTGTGGGATTTACAGCTTCTCTGTAAAGCTCAAATATCACAAGCTTTTCACCACAGTTTTAGCATGTTTACATGATGCATTTTAACAATACACATAAAAAAGGAGAAATAAGATTCTGTTACAACCCAGAAATGTACACTTGAAGGGTGATAGAAACAAAGATGGAAACAAAACCCCTTTCCTCTGCTCTGCGTTTTTTTTCATTTCCCTTGTTACATTTGATGGCATTCTTTTTATGACTCTGGAATAAGTGAGGGAATTAAAGAGAAAGAAAGACAAAGGATGAGGATGTTCCCTGTTCTATTCATTTTACTCCTAAACCCCGTCAGAGAGGATAATTACAGCCCTGCTGAATGAAAGTGACTTGGGGAGTGAATGCTTATTTAATAGGCAGGAGACTTCTTAATATGAGTTTCTTACTATGCAACCTCACTTTCTTGTAAGTATTTCAGTTAAATACAAGGTTTTTTAAGACTAGAATGCAGGTATTTAAAACTATGGGTTTGACTGACTGAACTGTGGTTTATCTGGACACAATCAAGCTTTTAAATTATTGTACTGGTAGTAAACTGGACCAAAGGAGCTTAGACTTTTTATGTCCTAACTTCAGTCCTTTTAAAGTTGGCAGCCTGAGTTTCCATAAATAAATAATAATAATTATAATTATACAAACATAAATTAAAACAATATCCATTAATAAAATAAAGTGAAGTGAAGAGTTTACATGCAAAAGTGACAAGGGAGTATAAGAGATGAATTTGAGGAGAAGGATGCCGTCTGTACGGGTGAGGCTATGTAACCTTATCTCTTCTGGACAGACAGATTGAATAATATTGTGTCACAAAACACATTGGCTTTCTCTGTTCTAGAGAGTGACAGCAATCTCATAACTAGTATTACGTTTGTTTGCTTATATTTCCCGACTGATGCCTTTCAAACCCTTTCATGTAAATGCTGCCTTGCAACGCACATATATTTATATATGTTTACAAGTAAAACCCAGGGCAAAATTAATTATTACTAATAAGTTTTCATTTAAGGACTCGGCATGTGGCCACAGAATTTGCAGGACATTAAACTAATGAATTTGTTTAATTCCTGAAATGAAATGTTTGGAAATGAACCAAAGAAACCATGCAGATATTTAGGAGAAGGGGGGGGGGAATCCACTTAAAGTCTTATTAAACACATCATCTCATGAATTATTCTGCAGCTGTGCTTGCTGATGTGCCTACTGTGATAGTACGTGCCAGAAAAAAAGAGGCTTTGCTTCATTTAAATATACTCAAATTTGAAAACCTGTGCATTATTTACTTAAAGAAAATTATTCACAAAAACGCTGTAATTAGATTTTATGCAGTGGAGCTGGTGAGTTAACAGAAACCCAAAGGATACACATACTGCATGTTCCAATAATTTACCAATGTGTATCCCAGTCTAGGGCTAATCTACAGGATTTTAAGTGCCTGTATTTTAATGAGCTACAAGTCCAGCTCTTTAAGGACTATGTTCATTTATGTTCTTTATAACACTGAGCGAAAACTCTACAGGAAGTAACAGAAACTGTTTTTCTACTGTGATAATTGAATTTCCCTCCAGGAAGGAAGGAATAAACAGATTAATCTGAGATACACAGATTAGAGCTAAAATATGCTCTTAGAAAAAAAAAAAAAGGAAAAAAAAAACTTTTTAATAAAATCATTGTTTGCCCTTTTCTTTCCTCTGCCCCTTTGTGTGCATCTCATATTGTTTGAGCTTCTTCCTTTACCTCCCATTTAATTAAACCAATTCTAAAAGGCAACTAAGAGTGTGTTAATGTGTCAGAGAACAGCAAAGAATGCAAATAACAGAGGGACTATGTGGAGAAGGATGAAAAGGGGAAAAAAGAAAAAGAAGAAGAAAGGGGTTGTTTGTGAACAGTGAAGCGTGGTAAGATGCGAGTTGTAAACTGGCAGGTGATTGGCTTGTTGGTGTAGCCTCGCAGCACCAATCCAAACAAGTGAAGTAAGCAAACACACTCACACATGCAAGCACAGATGAGCGAGTATATGAGTGGCATACAGGAGCACAATGCTTATCAGTCCCTAAAGGTTTGCAAAGTTTTAATTTCCTTTCTTCTGAGTGTGTGTGTGTCTGCGGTTGAGGGAACCAGTGACTTCTAAATTCCACTCCATTTCTCTCTCTGCCCTCTGCCTCTCCATCCATCCACAATCTGTCACCTCCTTCAGTCTCATTCAACAAATGTCTGTCACCTGCTACTGTATTTTCATCATTAATATAACAGAGGAATATTTCACAAACTAGAGAGTGATTATTCTTTATTGAAAACAACTTATATTTGTAAGTAATCTTGATATTTTGATTTGTTTATTATTAACTTGAAATCTATTGTCTCCACTGGCTGCAGCACAAATGGTTGCTGAGCTATCGACTGTATGTTCACTCTGCTTTAACACAACTCCATCACTTGTGTGGGAAAGCATTCAAAATGCAGATTCTGAGGTGCACTGCAGTTGAGCCCTGACTGTATAGAACGATAACAGCAGTCATGTGTTGAATCAAGCTATTATTGGAGTTTGTCCTGGCTATTTTACTGCACTACTGCAATGCATGAACAAGTTATTGACCAAAGCTTGTGTAAGTAAATGCAAAGAGACCAACAATTTAGCAGAAAATCACTACCATGTCAGTACAATGTTGAGCAGTGAATTGAAGAGTTGTGCGCTTTACTGTATTTGTAAAAACAGATTCATGTTAAATCTAAAATCTAATAGTTTTTCATCAGACTATGATGTTTACAAGTAATCTCAAATTTTAGTCTTGTTCAGATTAACACACACAAAAAAAAAACTTCACCTTTTCCTCCCCCTCCAAATGTGATGTAAAAGAGCTGGCTGAGACTTGATGTTTATAGGGGCATGTCAAAAATAGAAAATTCAAAGAGAATCTGAGCATTATGTTTACTACATACAAAGAGCAGTTATTGTGATGGGAATTTCACTGTTCTTTTCCCCAGGAAACGGCTGTTTGTGTTTTGCTTATGTGAAATCAGAGCTCATCAGTCAGAACTTAGAAACAAAATGGGACATAATGATAGACCTGACATACGGTTATAGCTCCATACAACAAGATAAAATGAGAACACAACTGTGAGTCTTTAGGAAACCTTTTTTGTTCCATCTTTTAAATGAAAATGTGAGAAAACATGCTTTACTTCAAGATTTTGACTTTAATCTACAACCAAAAGCTGTGAATGATGCATTCAGTGTATCGATTTACAATTGCCAAGCATGACCAAATACATAAGGCAAATGTAAAATAAAGGTTTCTTCTGCATTTTAATGTGTGATAAACACTGAATTATATGTAGTTAAAATAGTTGTAAATTTTAATGAATCAATATTTTATTCCTGATAAAACATTAATATTTTGAAGTTGAAAATTTTTTAATTTTGTGGAAAATATTAGCTCATTTTGTATTTGATGGCAGCAGCACATCTTAATAAAGTTGGAACAGGGGCAATAAAAAGTAACTGGCACAAATCAATAAGTCGAGGAGCATTTGACAACTAATGGGTGTGACACATGGATAGGTGGGGGGGCGGGGACAACAGTTACAGACGAAATTCATCACGACCCTCGTGAAACCCAACACACGGGACGCGACAAACAGCAGCGGATCTTGGATCGCTTCTTTCCAAGAAATTTGATGGGTTATGATATTGTAAGGAATTTTGACATTTTCAAAACTTTCCATGACAGACAAGGCACCAGGGATGAAGAGTCAGAAGATTTTGCTTGAATAATTGATAGAAAACTTGCTGTTGACTCCACTGTACAAAAGAGAAAGACAACCCTGGGTTCATCCTATTTTTCAAACAACATGAATATCATCATTTGATGGCGGATCTCGAGGCTGATCCAGATAAATCCAGGGCCTACTTTCCGACAAGTTCACCCTGGTGTTTTCAACTAATATAATGATAATGCCTTAATAATGCTAGTACACCCTTTCAAAGATCAATAAACTTTAATTTCTAAAGAACATTTTACACTGGAACTGGAAGAAATTTTAAATAAAACAAAAACAATAAATAGAATGGACTCTCAGTCTCATTAACAATGAATGAAAAACAAACACAACCAAAAACAATAAGTATGATGGATAATAAAGTCTTTGTTCTATAAACAAAATTGCCCTTCAAAAAATATATTAAAAACATAATAAACATGGGGCTCAGACAGGAAAAACAAACTTTTGTGAAGCTGAAATATCTCCCATCATCACTGATGTCAGACTGAACTATGAGCAGTGAGTAAACCGTGCTGCTGCGCTTTTTAACATATGCTGAGACACCAGCCCAAAAGTAATGCGGCCCACTGGGAATCCTCCCGAACCTCTCGATTAGCCAGCATTGCTCTTGATATATATTTTGTCATATACGGTAGCATATAGGCTGACTATTTGTGTAATGTGCCTGCGCATTACCGGGGTTATTACGGTAGACCAGGAAGTGGGGGCTTTGTTCTGACGTTGTAGGCTACATGTGTGAGTTCTGCATACATGTAGGGAGCAGCGATACAATAAATGAGAAAGTGCTTGCAGCTATTTTTCTCCTTTCGACTCATTTACATGATTCAGCGCGAGAATCGGAGGTTTAGCGCGAGAGTGTGAGAAGCCACTCACATGCGCGAGTCTCACGGGCGATTCGTGAGATTTGGCAGCCCTGTAAAACAAATGCGGCATGGCGGCTCGCACAGGTGCTTCACCATGGTGTGGTGCTGCAACATGCTGCTGTCAAGTATGACACTTGAGAGATCACTTCGCAATAAATGAGAGCATTCAGTCGAGATACTCCATAGTGAAACCTGGTGTCATACACAGTCTATGGTAAAGTAAAATATATATATAAAAAAAAAAAAACAATGAAAATTATCGCAGCCAGAAAACTTATTGCCCTAATTTTTTTCTTACCATGCAATTAATTGACTTATTGCTTATCGCGACAGGACTAGCCCCCATGTACACATCTACGTGAATGAGTGCATGGAATGTATCAAATGTATATTAAATCTCTAATTTTTTAGGTTGTTCATTAAAATAAATGTTTCAGTTTTCAGAATATAAAACTTGCTAATATTTCATACCGTATGTTTAATTGTAAAGAAAATAATGTCAAACTTAGTAATAGTGGAAAACAACTGTAGCTGTAACTTCATTTATAAATGCTGAAAAGAATTTTGACAAGAACTTGAAACTTTAGCATATGTAACGCACCACCCACATCTCTGTTGACACTGCTGCTGCCTCCTGCTCCATCTATCCATCCATCCACTGCTGCTTCAGGTAGAGGTTTTCTCATCATGATTTGCAAAATAAAGTTTGTGATGGGAGTCAAGGTGACTCTGTCAAACTTGTCTCTACTTCTTCTCCTCCTCCTCCATTGTTATGCTTGGTCCTCCATGTGTCAAGGCCGCCATATTGGCTGAGACACGCAAGACTTTGACTGACAAGCGCTACTGATCAAAGTCTGGAAAAAGTGTGGGAGTAAAGGGTGGGTGTAGCAGCGGTGGGAAAGGAGGAGACTGGGGGTGGGGTACGATGAGAGAAGTCGATTGGGAGAACAATATGTGTAAGGGAAGGTGGTGCGTGAGAGACAGAGAGGGTAGGAGGCTAAGGGTGAGCAAAGGAGAAAAGGGAACATGGGATGCAGAGAGGAGTATTGCAATGTCACAACATTTTTAAAATGCTGCGTTGGCTGTCTGACGGGTCTGATCCCTCCGAAACAAAGCGGCCTGGTGTGAGACTAACGCGATACTCTGACTGTAGACAAGGTGAAAAGGTGATTGTGCTGCAAGTGGATGGAAGATGATAAATGAGCAAGGGTCTTGTAATTTAACAATTACACAAGCAGAATATGATGTACTGCTGCATCTGACTGGCACTTTTAGAGCTCTTTTTTCACTAGGTTTTATATTTAAATGACACATGCTGTATATCTATTTCTTTGTGCAAGTCACTGCTTTAGACTAGGAAAGAGTGTAGGATTAGTTTAAGCACTGTAGAGTAGGAGATATCGTAAAAAAATGTAAGATCTCACATGGAAAAGAGATTTCTGACAATAGTCAAGTCATGATGTCATGTAATAATAAAGGAGTTTTTTAAAGGGTATTTTTTTAAACACATTTTAAGTCAGCTTCAGCATAGTTTTCATCCCTGTGTAGAGGAGAAAGAGGAGAATTATATATGTGTGAGTGTGAGTGTGTGCAGTGATTCAAGTTAGAAAGTCTTTGTGTGTGTGTGTGTGTGACCAGGGTCTTGTCTACAGAGGCCTGTCTTACTGTTTGCAGTGACCATGGGACCAATCATTACTACAGACAGGAGACAGAAAGGAGGCAGGGACAGTGAGGAGGGCCACCTCCCTCTGGAATGACCACAGAATTGCCTCCTTACTGAACTCACGGGTTACTTTCGCATTCATGAGAGGTCACTGTCCAAACTTCTGTCTGGTTGGTGAAAGAAGTATAAGTTCTTGATTTAAGTGCAAAACTGGATCAATGCAAAAGTACTTTAAGGGTTTTGTAAAAATGTTTATATAGGTTAAAAAAAACTGTCATCTGAATACTGTACATGTAATTTAAAAAATAGAAAAGACTGAAAAAAAATAGAGATTTTTATAATATAACAAATGTAAAAGTCTTCAGCTTATAGTGATGTTGGCAAAGCTACAGTCCAAACTGAGGATTTTCTATCAGTTATGCATTTTGTTTATTTAGACGCATATGCAGTTTTTATTTTCCAGGTATCAGAAAAGAAAAAATGAATCCTAAAGGGTAAAAAACCAGCTTTTTTCTGTCTTTTTTTTCGGGGGTTGTTTTTTATAACAATAAAAAAATATTCTAAATAATTTCATTCTGACATTAAAAAAATAGAGGGAAATGCATCAAACCACTACATCACAGCAACTCTATTAAAATCCCACATAGACTACATGCAGTACACTCCTGTCCACTTGGGGCTGAGGGGGCATTTGCTGTTATCCATAAATTAGAATCATCTTTGAGTGCATATTCATTAGATCATTGTTTAACAGCTTTTTATTTGCCACTCGTAACCAATTGTAGACAATCGCATAATATAACCATCAAAAAAATATCATAGAAGCTAACTGAATGAAGATTTTTTATGGTATGGTATTTTTAGCATATTGGAGAAGACTACCTTGAGCAAGTCACATTAAGAAGAAATCAAAGAGGACAATATCCTGCAACATGTGTATTAAAGCTAACAGGAACATCAGATGTATACGAAATGAATAATGCAGAAATCGGGACTGAATGATTGCAAACATAGCTGAAGGCATACTTTGAGGGCTTGAAGGTGGAAATTTCGAGGGTGGAAAAACAAAAAACAAATAAATAAATAAAATAGGATCAATCAGTGAAAATGTTTAAAACTCCCTCTGAGCTTATCAATTCAGATATTACCACCAGGTGCTGACTATTCACAACGAATGCAAATTAATGTCATATACATTGATGTGTGGACATTATAATAGAGGGAGGGAGGGAGCGAAGGAATTTTTTTTTTTTTTTTTTTTACCTGTCCTGTCTAGCATCATAGCAAGCAGAATGATTGCTTGCTGTATTGTGCCGAACAAATTTGATTTGCCAAGGAGAGGCTTTTAGGTATAAGTCTCCTCTTTTTAAAAATTAAAAAAAAAAAAAAAAACAAATCAAAAAGACATATCCCAAACATGTGGCCGAGATGGTGGCAGAAGCATGTTTACAACAAAATGAAAACACGGGGCTCATTTGTACATTCCAGGGGGTAAACCTTTGGGCTCGTCCCTTAGCATTAGCGTTAGCATTAGCTGCGTCAGCTTAACTCACGGTTGACATCTTCAAACAACTTGTTATTCAGGGTCAGGGGTGTAATTTTGATTGACAGGTGAAGAATCAATCTCATTGGATAAAAAAAATAAACTAAACTAACTGATTGGCCAGGTCAATCAGAATAATGTGGTAATTTACCGCAACCTAACATACATGCTTACCACATAATTCCACTGGCAATGTACGAATTGCCAGTGGAAGGATCTTGACCGCGGATGGGCAACTCTGGTTCTGGAGGGCTGTCCTACAGTTCTTAGATGTTTCTCTGCTTCAGCACATCTGATTCAAATGAATAGGTCATTGTGCAGAACTTAACAATAAGCTGTTGGATACATATTATTTGAATGAAGTGTGTTGGAAGAGAAAAACATATATAACCTGCAGGGCAGAGGCCACCAAGGAATGGAGTTGCCCATCTCTGATCTTGGAGAAAGCAGCCTCGGGTCACTAGTTCAGGTCAGGTCACAAGTCACCAAAAATTTAAGGTTTTACTTTCACACCCATTTAGTCGGCATCCCTTTCCAATGAACAAATGCACACAGTTTTCAATCAATGCTGATAGGCTACCTACCAGACACAAGCAGGCCTACTGTACGAGTATTCCTACACTGTAATACTTTTTTAATACTACATAAATCAATCACATAATACTTTTCCATTATTTCATTCATTCATTTATGTTTAAAGAAGGTAGTCTTCTAAGAGGGAATAACACCTCAACGCCCCATTTTAGGACAGTTACATTACTAACTTGGTCCTTAGTCCTGAGATTATATGCTGCTGCTTCCCCATAGCAACTGGAGAGGCAGGATTTACCAATTAAACCCCAAAGCTATAGAATTCATTACCTGTAGACACCAGGAAATTCAGCTTTCCAAATGCCATTCACTTCTATACCTGCTTATTTCAGGTACTCTCTGGATAGATCAACAGTCCATCACAAGGCCAGCACAACCAACCACTCAAACCTACATTCACTCCTATGGAGAATTTTGAAACACCAATCAACCCAACATGCATGCTTTTGGACTATTGGTAGGACGCCAGGGTACCTGGACAGAACCCACGCATGCAAGGGGAGACTGACCCCAGCCAAGGCTTGAACAAGGAAACTTCTTGCTATGAGGTTATTTATGTATGTTTGTTAGTTTTGTATAAAGGTGCTAAATAAATAAACACTTAACACTAATTAACTCAGTTGTGTTAATAAGACAAAGGAGCATGTGCATCAGTATAAAACACATGTATATTTTCTGGCTTCTTGTGTGTGTGCCTTTAATTTATTCAGTCACTGCTGTTTCTCTTGATCTTAGATAATCTTTTTGACCTCTGTTGCGGTAAATTACCACATTATTCCACTGGCAAAACGTCCATTTAATCACATTTTCCCCCAGATTTTTAACATGGTCACTAACGAGACTTAACAGCTCCCTGCTTGGTAAATTCGACCATCCAAATGAAAGAGAACCATGTTTCAGAACCTGAAAATGTCACGGTATCTCCTTTAACAGCCATGCTAATGCTGCCACACTGAGCTACTTGCTAATTTCATGCTCCATGCAACAGGGATAATTTAGTCCCCGTCTCTCTCTCTGTCTGCTAAGGAAGAGTGGTGAGTGTGTTTCACTCTGAATCACTCTTCCCTGTGTCTTCCTTTCTGCTTCTATCTCTTTTTAAGATTTGTGTTAGAAAGACGATATACAACAGTGCAAAAAAGAGGGAAAAACAGAGCGAGGGCAAAACAGAAAAATGGATGACAGCAGGTAGAAAGATAGATGACAGGAGCGAGGGCTGTGTTGTGTTGGATCTGGATAGTGAACAGATGGTTACACTGCAGAGAGAAAACCACAACGGAGACAATACAACACTCAGGTTAAAATCTCCCTAGGAAGACACACACACACACACACACAGTAGCATACACATAGGTGTAGTTGCTTAAGGCATGGTCGCTTTTTATTTTTTATATAATTAGCATTTAAAAGAAGCCCAAAAAATATAAAGAATAGACATTTTTGAATAATAATCTATTAAGGGATTGGTTTACTGAACACAGAAAAGACCCGTGCCCAAAAGCTTAGCAAAGTATGAATGCAGGAAGACAGAATGAAAAGCTAAGTAGCATAAATTTACCCAAGTAAATCTCAACAGGTAACTGGAGGTAACTAAGGGTTGCAAGAATATCATCAGTTCAGTGGAGGGATGACAGGCAGGGTGAGTATAGCCGAACAGAGAAACAGCACAAGGACAGAGCTGAAAACACAACTGCTTTGTACTTTTCTGTCAGCTCTGCTGAAAGTTTCATGAGTGGAAATGGCCTGTTCCAATACCAGGTTAGACTGGAGGTGAGAGACTGTTACAGAGCCTGCCAAAAGAGGTGTATGTGGTTGCATCTTGCATGAGAGGTTCAGTCCTTTGCATGAGAGGACGCATGCACGTGTGTGTTGGGGCTAAAATCCAAACGACATTGTAAAACATCAAACATTTAGCAGATGGATTACAAGAACAAAGTGTACTTGTATTGCAGTCAAGTCACGACAAAGACGACACTGTTAAATTATTCATTCTTAGTTTTTCTTAGAGTCCACATTATACTGTACTTGCAGGCATGATATATCATGTAAGGATACTTGCTTTAAATCACTTGATGAATGAAAGCACTGTAGTTTATAATATTTTACTTGCAAACTTAATTATTTGGGTTATTGTGGTTTATTGTTAAATAAATAGATTTTTTTTTTATAAATTAGTATATATTTAGGAAAATATCTTTCAAAGTGAAGAAATCCCTAAAGCACATGATGAGTCAAAGTGGGGAAAAACAAATCCAAAAGATATTAGCAAAGATGTAAAGCACATGCTGTTAAAAAAAAAAAATGTCTCAAATGTGCAGCAATATCCTGTCTTTTATCTGGTGTGAGGCAATATTTCAATAATGTCTTCAAGGCTGATGTAAATATATATGTAGTTGTAATTATTCTATATCATAAATAAGTTGATGGATACAGGATTTTTTTTAATTCAGTGTTGGAATACTCACTGTTTTCTAGCTTTCCTGCCTGGAGACAGAATTACAATCAAGTGAAGAAGAATAAGACACCCCAGTTCAATCTGAATGTTATATGTTAATAAGAAAATCAAAAGTGACCTGGACCAGGAATTAGAATTAGTTAAATAAAACCTTGGATGGAAAAGAACATGTGAAATTTTACACTATGCAATTAAATAACAAAACAAAGACAAAATGAAGAAGCAGTGCAGGAAAAACTAAACTTTAGTGTTTCCCTTGAATTTAAGAAGGTAGGTAGCAGCCAGGTACTGCTAATCAAACTAACTTAACCAAATGATCTTCAGTTGGAATGATCTCTGCTGGTGTTTCAGATGTTTGTTAACATAATGCCAAGGAGGAAAAACAACAATGATCTTAGAGAAGCAATTGTTGCACTTCATACTGTCAAGTACAGCGGTGGAGGAATGTTTCTTTTGCAGTCATATGACCTGGCAACTTACATTCCACTGTGAACCAAAATAATTTGTTAAAGATAAATGCGAGGGCATCTGTTAGACAGCTAAAACTAAGTTAACATACCAGCAAGTGCTTTCTGGTTTTTTTTGTCTCACTTGAGTCATGATTATCAGTTAGTCTTCAGTTTTTTATTTATTTAACAAGTCCATGTTGTGAAGTGTTGCTTGATTGGGGGGAATGAAGATAAATAATAAAAGAGTCCGACAATAGCAACAGGGGGAATGCACTGAAAACAAATTAAGTATTTGAACACCCTGCAATTTTGAAAGTTCTCCCACTTAGAAACATGAAGGGGTCAGAAATTTTCATCGTAGGTGCATGTTTGCTGTGAGAGACATAATCTAAAAAAAACAAATCCTGAAATCACAATATATGATTTTTTAACAATCTATTTGTATGAAACAGCTGCAAATAAGTATTTGAACACCTGTCTATCAGCTAGAATTCTGACCCTCAAAGACCTGTT
>JBAMHW010000026.1:13182814-13224733 GCA_037177495.1 Rhadinocentrus ornatus | reverse complement strand
CCCCTCCTCCCTCTCCCCTCCCCCCAGCCCGAAAGATGAGCAAGCAACGGGAAAAACTTCAAAGTGTAAGACTTCCAATGTGTCCAGCTGTTTCCAGTAAAGGAAAAGAAAAAACTAATTTACAGCTAAATCTGTGCCCTCATTGCAAATGTCATAAACCCATATGTTATCAAACATGAGCATCATATCAGATGTTAAAACAGACATTTTACCATTTCATGGAAATTATTAACTCATTTTAAAATTGACGGCAGCAACACCTTTTAAAAAAGATGGGATTTTGAAGTGTCTGCTGTTAACAAGCTGGGTGGTTCCTTTCCTCTTGAGTCTGCAGAACACAGCATCAATGGTTTCAAATAAGAATTAAAATTTTTGTTTTATCTGATCAGAGCATTTTTCCTCTTTAAATCAAACGAACTTTAGCCCAGATAAGATTGTGACGTTTATGGATTGTGTTGTGGAATCATGACTGAGCTCTATGCACAGAAATTCCTGCTGATTTTCTGGATTTTTTTATGATGTTATACCATATAGATTGTTGGACCTTCAGTCTTTATATTGAGGAATATTTTCTTGACATTGCTTCACAATTTTTAGTTATATGTTGTCACAGATTGGTGAACCTCTGTCTATCTTTCTCTCAAATTTAAATATGTAAAATGTCTCCATTTAAACATCTAATATGTTGTTAATGTTCTATTGGGAACTTAATATGAGCTTATGAGATTTGCAAATAATTGGATTCTTTTTATATTCACATAGTGTGCCAACTTGTTATGGAACTGGGGTTTTAAAAGTGCTTTACCTTGTGATTTGCTGGGAAAACAGCACATATTTTACTTTCTGTACCTGTACCGTATATGTATGGCATATGGCACGAGAACTGGCATATAATTATCTTAAAGAAGTCGAGAAAACCTGCCAGAGAGAGGGGAGTGAAACGTAACAGCAAAGTCCTCTCCCTGCTGACCAGACCACTGAGCTGTGGTCAATAACATCATCAACAGCCTCATACCTGCCACCAGCTACTGTATATTTCCTCCTTCCAGTTTCTTAGCAAACGTCCCATCAGCAGAATCCAATTACCACAGCCAATGTAAAGTCTTGTCCCTTTTTGAAAAGGTTACAACTCACTCTGAGTGTAATCAATTTGTCTACATGCAATAAGTGGTCCAAAAAATTACAAATGAAGTTTGTTCTACAAATGTAATAGACTAATTCTCTCAAAATAATAAATGATATTTTGTGCTTTATATGAAGAACGAGAAAAAAAAAAAATAAATAAATAAAATGGTCCATTTCTATTAAGTCATCCACTTGAGACGACCAAAACCCTTCTTCTATCAAAATACCCACCAGTCTGGATAACCCTGCATCTGATAAGCGCTGATAGGTAATTTTGGAAGAGATGAGATGCCATTGTTCCCAGAACAGATGCTACGTTGACAGTTGAGTGAAAAACAATCCTGTAACACAAGATAAGAGCTATCTGTGATCTCATTAGCGCTGGTAATGTCAAGCTAGTGAGGTATAAAATGTCTCTGCCAGGCAATGATGACAGGGCACTTATGGAATAAAATACAGTAAAAATGTTGAGTCATTTTTTATGTCATTGCTGAGGTGTGAGGACTTTCCCACCTCTGCTGATACGTCAGTAGGTGTGACCATGGTCATTTTGACACAATTATGTTATACGTTTACTTTAAAAACATTTTATCTTATTTCATTTTACTTTTTGCTGGACCATCTGTGGCCTAAACACAAATGTTTAGCAGCTTGTCCGACATGTACATCTGTGCGTTTCTTTCGTCCTGATCCCACATGGCAGGGACTTTCACACATCATGTGCATACAGAGACTAACGTCAGGATGCTGTCTGCAGCTGTCTTTTCACACATATACTAGACAGCAGAAGATTGTAATTGGCACTTCCTCACTTACTAGGAATACCCCAGGGTGGGTGCAGAGAAGAGGAGGCAGGACATGATGTAAAAAGCAATGGCTGTGTTTCCTAACACCACATCAAGGATGGTGGGCACAGTTACTGAATTAACATTTCAAGTGTTTTTGAGATGATATAAAGACTACATGCATCTAAATGCAATTTAAGGCTTAATATTAGTAGCAACGTGCATGCATGTGATTACAGTGTAATTTTAATAATGAAAGAAAATATGAAAAATATTTAAAGACTTATGTGTGAATTCCTCGTTCCTTTTCCTTGGGGCAAAAAAAGCTTAAATACGTGAAAAATAACTTTCAATATGACTATAGCTGCAGAATACTGTTGGCAAATGAATAATTGTCTGAAGTGAGTGAGTAGTGAGAAGTGACTGAAGAAACTGAAGAAAAATTAACAAAAAGAGAAACTTCTAGTATTTTACAATTGACCTATTGTGAAAAAATAAAATAAAATAAAATGTTAACATTTTTTGTGTTTGAGACCAGGAACCTGTACTATGAGGAGCTTCAGGGTTAACTGTGGGTTTTCAGCACTACGATGCTGTTTCACTTCTTACTGGGGTAACTCTCCATGGTAACTTATTAGCTGAACTCTGGAGCAGGTTATGTTCGTGATAAAAGATCAACGAGTATAAAAGCACCACCTCTTGATCAATCAGTTCTTATGGAAAATGGCATTTTTAGAAGATTCCGTCTACTTTGGTGCGCGGATCGTGATAGGAAGAGGAGACAGAAGATGAGTTTATACGTAACTACTCGTGCCGTTATGGTGAAGAATGATTTCAAACAAAACACGCTCACACGGGTGGTGCTGAGCCACAGAAGAACTGAATGGAAACTATAAAAGAAAGGAAGGGCACTGCTTTGCCCGGAACATCTGTGACGTAATAAAGTGAAATTGAGTTATCAAAGTGCTGTCCGTTTATGTTGTCCGATGAATTAATATTGTATAATCTCAAAAATTTATGCAATTACAGAGTCAACAATTTTCTGCCAGCCTTACTTCCTGGTTGTTGCTGTGTCAACCATGCTCCTTTTAGCCTGATGATGATGATGTGTTTGAATTCTTTGTATTTTTGGATAATAAATTTGGATATTTGGATAGTTTAAATTACTGTCAACTCAAACATTTTGATTAAAAAGCAGCCCTGACAATTTGTGGTCCTCCAGGCTTAAATTATCTCTCAGTGAGTTGGTCAGAGGAGAATTATTCTGCTTTCACTTCTTTATCTCCCCCAACCTTCAACTTCTGATGCCGATAACTAATTCTCATCAGTAGTTTTATGATTAACTTAAAGGTGCCACGTGTTATAAAATCAAATTGATATAACAAAATCATTTTGATTTAGCATCAAAAATGGTTTCTATTGGTATCTAATCTCTATACCAAAATATTGATGAAAACATGTTTGTCCGGCCACTGATGGCCACCGTTCAGTCATAACTGGGCTCATCATTTAAAGTAATTTCTTTGCTCATCTTTATCACTAGATGTCAGTAAATCTTACACACAGTACCTTTAAGCCAGGAAAGAAATTATGCTTTAGCAGTACTTTACCTGTGTGTTTTATATCCTGACTAAATCAAATCAAACTTTATTTATAAAGTACTTTTCATGCCATAGACAACAGAAAGTGCTTTACATGATTAAAAACATTTATGCATATCTCAGTTCATGCATAATAAAAACAAAAAATAAAATAAGCCTTTACATACATTAAAGTGGAATGACATAATAAAAACACTCAAAATCTTTCACCCAGTCGCACGCACACACACACGTATTCACACACACACCAAGCGGCCCCTCCTCCCTTCTATACAAACATGACTCTCTAATTTTTGTCTCCAAAGACACAAATGTAGATATAAAATACTAAGAGTGATAAAACATCTGGCTTGATAATGCTTTGAGGGAAACAATATCATGGGGATCCATCCACGCCAGGAGCCAGTCCACCCATGCTCAAAAGCCGCAACCACCCCTTTCAGGACAGACACGCAATCATTAGGATTCCAGGAAGATGTGCCAATTTATCAAAAAGAGGGAATATTATGTCTCCTTTAAATATATAATTCTGCTGTTAAATGGACAGTCTTAATATTTACAAAAAAGTAACAAGCAGAAAATGGTACAAAGACGCAAACATCAGCACACACATACAAACACTTTGTTAGGGGTACCTAGCAGGTTACATACACACGTCAGCTCCTGCAGGCAGTGTCTAAAACATTTCAGGGCAGCAGTGCATGCATGCCAGACAGGCCTGCATATTCTCACTAACTTTCCCTGACATTCAAACTCCTTGCACACAGACATTCTCCCCATGCATTTGAATGCAGCATGTGATTCCTTCCCACCCTCTGGCTGACAGAGCGGGTGACAGCGGAGTGGGACGGCATCAAGGTCAGCCGAAAACATCACCACTGTGCAAGAGCTTGCTTTGCACAATACATCATTGATAGCTGCAAATGCCACATGTGTTTAAAGTGGCAAAGTTTGGTTGGGAAGCTTCTCTAAGCAGAAGATAAAGAAAAAAATAGAGGTGATGTTATTGAGAAGGAAAAGTTTGGAGAAAAGTGACTGTATTTTTTGAGTCTTGCATAACTGTGAGAGAAGAAAGTCAGAAAATGTGGAAAAAGTTGAGGAACAAAGAGACAGGAAACACATGAAGCAGTAAGCGGATATCCAGTCAAAATGGAAACATTGTGAGCAGAAAGAATGAGTGGAGGGATGGATGAAAGCAAGCAAGGCAGATGACTCACCATCAATCCTGCTGACCAGCTCCTCCAGGGCCTTGACTTTCCTCTGGATGCCTGGCTGAGCAAACGTATAGTTGTCCTGAAAAGAAGGAGAATCAGGCAGTCAATATGGACCCAGGCTTAAGCTGCAACAGTAAACTTACTGTTTACTACTTTAAAAAGTTGGTTTGTTTTATGTATGCATTTAATTTGTCCAACAAGTTGTAACGTTGATCCAGTTTCTTCAAAGGCTAACGTCATTTCTTTAAAACTGGTGTTTTACAGTCACTGTAGTAAAAATGGTGGCACAAATATGGCAGTTGCCATGTATGTGGACCAATGGCAAGTAAATATAAAGCACTGTTTCCACCAACAGGTCTGTGACGGTACAGGATAAATCAGTTCGCTTATTTATGTGTTTTCAGGGGCAAACAAAAAAAAAAAAAGAAAATAAGAAAACTGCTGTCTGCAATTGTCCATTTCTGGAGAGGAAACTGCTGACATCACATTTAACGTTGCTTACAAATCTATGGCTGTCAGGCTGATACTCTGCCTACTGGGTAAGGGAGCAGTTGGTTGTGGATACGCAACAGAGATCATGTGGCTCATTCTGATATAATAAAAAGTTATTTTAGTGAAGTGCATAGATACCAAAAGAAAAACAGTAGTTTTTTGTCATTGATCTTTGATTTTCTTACACACTGCACCATTAAAAAGAGTTAGAAATAAAAGAAAATACATGTCCACAAAGGATTTTAAGAATTTTTAAGGGGCAATTTCATGGCCTTGGCCATCTTTTTAAAACAACCTTAAGAAAACTTTAAAATCAAAAGAATGCCCACCAATGTCTGGAAACTGACTGCTGCTTTTGGACCGATGTTCAGCAGGTTGTTTGTGTTGTAAAACAAGACTTTAAATGTCTGGTAACAATGTCCAAGAAGCTTTAAATAGAAACTGTACCACATTACTAAAAACCTCTCTATTCCTCACTATGGAAAGCAGCTGGAATTACATGATTTCCCTTTTAACAACTTAACGTTTTTTCATCACTTATAACAGCGACAGTACACTTAACTGTTTTGGTGCTCATGTTTGTTTTAATCTGTTTTAGCTGCTTCCTTTTATTAGCTTCTGCCTTTTTTTCCCCCTCACTATATATCATGTATAAATTGGGATTCAAAGCATTGTAAAGCTTCTCTCTAGTTGAAACTATCAAAGCTCAGAAGTAGAATTTATTAAGCAAGCAAATGTAATTGTGTGAAATTTAGCATAGGAAGAATAAATTAACAAGGTGTAAAAGCATTTAGCATTTGACCTTTATCCATAATTTGATATCACTTGGCCTTAATTACCAACTAATTAAGGCCACTGTGCAAGTCTGAAAATACAAATTTTAATTAATATGTATAACTTATTAAACATCAAAACTCTACTTTTAGATGTTTCTTTTTTTGGAATATGGAGATAATGACAGAGCCTGATCATAATCACGAGTTGGCAGCGTCAGCTGGTTGAGCTTGCAGAATACAATCCGTGCGAGAACAACACGTAAGCATTTTGTGTGTGTGCGCATTCCCCCAAACACACAAACATAATAAGGATTACGTTTCCTTGAGGGGTCATTTCAGCGTGGTTGGAGAACAGCTGATAAAGCAAACTACCCCTCAGATGGAGAGGGAGAGAGATAGAGGGAGGAGAAGATGAGAAGCAGAAAGAGATGGTGCAGGAGAAGTTATTTACAGCTGCAGATGTCCTTCAGAACTGAATCAGTGGATCTCCTACATTACTTTATACCCTCTGTCCATTACTAACAACTGTATAAATAAGCCTATTTATTTACCTTTCCTTAGACATGTGAAAGGTAGGTGGAAAGTATTTAATTTTACACCAAAGGCTCCAAGTCACTGCCAAATAAACTTATGTAGCCATGAGAACACATGGCTTCCCTCTCCCTGTGAAAATCAAACTAAAACTGCTTTACTAATGACAAAATTAAGTTTTTGTTTTCTATTTTTTTCATCAAATATGCCTGGCTTCAAGTGGTTTATCATTTAACTCTACATCTTGTTTCATATCAAACCTCTTCCTTCCAACAGATTTCTAAAACCTCTGTCTAAGCAGTTTTTACTGTCACTCTTTTTTTTCTCTCGTCACTATCTGAAATGCCTTTTAGCTTAATTTTGTTTATTGCTAATTTATTTCCACTCATCACCTTTATTTCCGTGCTCCCGCTCTCTGGCTCTTACTCTTTTATTTATTTACTTTTTTTATTTACCACTTACAGTATTAATGCAGTTAGTAATGAAGCAAGTGTGAGGGCCAGTGACAGTAATTACATTTGCATTATTGAAGCTGCCTTTAATCGACTGCCTCTCTCCGGCTCTCTCACCAGCTTATTTTTAATTTTGTTTCTGAATCTGCTGGTTTCAAAATCACCTTGTTGCATTTTTTAAGTACCTTCTTAGAATTCTTTCCTTCATTTTGACCGTTTCCCAGTTTTTTAGGGTTTTTTTTCCTAAATTTTCTTAATTTTTAATAAATCTTTTTATCACGTTTATTCCCCCTCCTTGATTATTGTTATTGTCCCAGAGTTTCAATCCTTCTCATCACTCTGTCTAGCTGTCTCCTTGATATTTACAGCTAATCCCCACCCCCTCACCTTTCTGAATGTCTGTCACCATCTCCGCCCAGCAACTTGCTTGTATTGAACATGGGCAGTAATGCTCTAAAAGGTATGACTCATCATTTTTTTGCATAATTCTCATTGTGATTGGTAGCATTTTCTTCCTACCTCCTGTTTCATTAGTACAATAAAACATTCTCTCCCAGAAAGGAGCATCACATTAAATTTCTTTCTCTTTTTCCTTTTTTGCCACCTTGGTGGGATTAAACAAACACAGAATGAAGCAGGCAGTTTTGCCTCCACACTGCATTATCACTTTTTTTTTTTTTCTAATTCTTTAAGGAGACACCGCCTTGAGAGTGCCACGTTTTTAACCAACAAATCTTAAGTCTATCAGAGGGATTGCACAGTTTGGCTGTCAAAAAATGTCATTTTTACAGATTCAGCTAAAGAAAAGGAAACAAATAATGTGTCATTGAAAGAAGTGGCTCATGATTTCTGCAACGTACTGTCAGGACACATTTTTTGCAACATAAAAGAATAATGTTCATACTAATTCATGACTCATTATAAAGAGACATGTCTTAGAGGAAACATGTTTAAAAAGCTTAAAGGGTGACCTGCAGAGTCTGCTTGCACACAGCTCAAAGGAGCAGCACAGAAACCCCACAAAGAAAGGTTGGGTTGCATAGTGACACAGGGCAAACCGTAGAGGTGAGTTTTTATTAATCAAATAAAAGATATAGCTGTCTTTATATCCCTTGTGCCTCCCTTCCTTTGGTAACAGGGATGACATGGCTCGGCCCACCCGCACCAGCCTCTCACTCCCTACCAGACACAGTGCTGTGAAACAATGAGCCTGCTCCTTAGAACGGTGTAAAGCGCTATCCCCAAAACCTCAGAGAGAGCAGCGTTGGACGAGAGTGCAGCCTAACTACTGAGGAAGGATCTTGGTTTGGATGAGAAACCAAAGCTGAGCAGATAAATCTGAGAGACTGCAAGTCACATGTTAAAAGTGTTCTGTAAAGTGTTTATTGTAGAGAAATCTTCCATCCATTTTCTTGCTCATGAAACATTAGAAAAGAAGACTATTTTAAGTCATGTATTGTTTGTGTCCATGTTTGATAGCTTGCAGCTTTCTTCTTCTGCGCAGCCCTTACTGGAGCGCTGCTATGATTGTTACTACTAACGGAGGGAATAAAAAAGGCAGCAAAAATGGGATTTTCTTTCTGTATGATCATTCCAAGTCATAGTTTGATAGGCAGAAAAAGAAAGAAACAAAGGAAGGAAAACCATTTTCCCCCCTACTAACAAGATTCTCTACAACTCTGTCTCCTTCTCTCTTGTTTTCTTCAATATCCTTTCATCTATTTTTGTAAACTTCTCATTATTTTGCCCTGCTTTTCTTTCTTTCCATACTCATTTCCTGTTTTTCACCTCTGAATCTCACACTGTGTCGTATCTGCTCTTTTGGTCTTAACCCTTCTCCTTATAATAGTAAGAAAGTTTGGGTACAACTTCCAGCTCATTATGATTAAAAAGGTGTCCATTTTTTTTTTCTTAGTAAAGTACCACTCCAAAACCTCTTCGCTTACATAACTTCTGCTTTCCGTTTCCATTTTCATCACTTTGCTGGTGCTAATGAGGTTAGACTTACTTTTACATCTAATGAATGCCTGTTGTGTCATCAGGTGAGAAACACTTGAGAAAGGAATAAAATACTTTTTCAGCATTGAAAATTTCTTTTCATTAAAATTTCCTCCATCTTCACCTGCTTTTGTCTTAGCTTGTTGCTTCACCCTCTTTCCCCTTCTCTTTATTTGCTTACCTCCTTTATTTATTTTTGTCTCATTTTCCATTTACCCAGTTTTTATTCCCATTTTTCTACTTTCTGCCTCTTCTTGTCAAATTCAACAAGTCGGGTCTTTGATCAGCTGAGGCAACAGGAGGAAATCAACTGCTTTATTATTCATACATTCTCCTCTTCTCTCACCATCTGTCCATCCACTGACCATGCACATAAGTGGAGCTGGTCTGCGGGACACACCACACCAACCGAAATACTATGTTTCTCTTTCTGGAAAGTGTCAAAAGCCTCCCGTTCTCTCCTTCTTTGTTCCCTCTCTTTCTCTTCCACTCAGTCAGCTGAATCAATAGCTCCTCTTCACCTCTCAGTCTATTCTATTAGAGACAACAATGGCTCCACACCGGACTGAGATTGCCTCCTTTTGTGGCACCGGATGTCTATCAGCACGTTGGACAGAACCAACACAACAAAGCTGCAAGGGCATGTGAATGTGTGAGAGAAAGTAGCATGAGGACCAAGGAGAAAGGGAAAGAAAGAGATGACAGGTCAAGATAAAGGCTAGACAATAATGGACATGATGATGAGGACTGGGCAATCATCTGTCATTCACTGGTGCTGTAGGTGTAAGAGGAAAAGGCTGAGTGAAGAAGATAGTGCTGCATGAGAGTGATGACAGGATGCAGGATGGTGTAGACAAAGAAGTAGACAATTAGAGTTGCTCAGATAAACTAAGATTGGCCATATTTCAGTCCTGTTTTTTTTTTTGTTTTTTTTTGTGATCATCATAGGCTTTGACTCAGAGTAAGCTTTAAGGTGCACTTCACAGACAGCAGGGGGTCCATAAATGTGTTGCACAGCACCATAATTCACCCAGCATGGGTGGACTAGTGCACTCTTGGAGTAGAAACAACAGTGAGGCTGCGTCTCCCAACAGAATTATATTTTGGCTTTTGAGAAAAAACAAAAAACAAAACATTTTTATAGCATAAAAATGTTTTACTTCTTTCGAAACACAAAGTACAGCTGAGAGTGGTGCAAATATGGTTAGATAGCAAGATATCTGGTCATGTCAAGATCATTTTGTATAGTCTATTAATTCAAATATTTCTGTATGAACTCTGAGGTAAAGATATCATAAACCATTTACAAACCCCAATTTCAAAATCGAGCTGAGATATATAGATTCTGTAGTAAGTAGAACTTATTTAGTTCGTGTTTGGATTTTGAAAATCAAAGACTCAAAATGTTTGTGTGACTTCAAAAATAAATGTATATTATATATTAATGCAATTGTATATTAATTGTATATTAATTGTATATTAATCTATACTCCATTTATCTGAACATTATACTGATGTAAGGCTAGATGAGCGAGAAAGAGATGAGACGGAAATAAATAGCCTATTACAGGACCTACAGCCGTGCATGGCAGGAGAAACTAGGTTCCTCTAATTAAGTAAACCATGTTTCCTCATATACGAGGCATTTAAGAAATTAGGTCATTGCAGGAAGCAGACAGTAACCTGGCAACTTAAGTGAATGTATATGCATGAACTCTCCACCAGGTCCACATCTCTTACAGAATTAAACCAGGAGAAAATGGAGCCAGACATTTCAAATACAGTAACGAATCCGTCACAATTTCCTCTACTTTAAACTGGAAAATGAAGAAGACTTCATACTAGATCACATGGAGATACTTGGAGCTGCTATAGTTAGAAGTGCAAAGATAAGTACACAATATACTGATAACCTTTTAACAACAGATAATGATAAACATATAGCAAAAAAGAAAAAGTGTTTTCGTATAAAAACGTTTCTTATCCAGCTTATCAGCGCGCTGATTTCTTCCAGCCATTTTTATTGCATAAATGTTTCCATCCATCCTTCCAATGCCTGGTTTTCAAGGATCACCCCCACCCCCAGCAGCTGTTTACAGACTCCTTCTCCACTGACCTGTATGTTGGATAGTTAAGACAACATGATACTACCTAATCTGTCAAATA
The DNA here is from genome assembly GCA_037177495.1 of Rhadinocentrus ornatus. Lineage (NCBI taxonomy): Eukaryota > Metazoa > Chordata > Actinopteri > Atheriniformes > Melanotaeniidae > Rhadinocentrus > Rhadinocentrus ornatus. The sequence goes on along the minus strand of JBAMHW010000026.1, from coordinate 13,213,593 downwards.
ATGAAAGATGAAGGGAGATGGGAAAGCAAGATTTAAAAAAAGATGCAAGGAGGTGTGAAGGTTAAGTTTTTCTTCAGCATACATGATACAGCACAGGCTCAACCATAAGGTGTAAAAGATAAACACAAACAGCATTAAACAGAAACACACCAGCTGGCTGATCGCCCCTCCTGTGTGTAGTTTGTGTGTGTGTTTATGCATGTGTGTGAAGGCAGTGGATTGAGTGACAGCCCAAGGTGACAGAAGGGGGACCCTTGGGAAAACCAGAACAGGACACGGCGTCTGGTTTGGTCTTGCTACCGTCTGCTAGACGTCGTCCCTCGGAACCCTGTTCCTGCTCTAAGGAAACCCCATCTCTAGCTGCCACTGAGGGAACAGATGGTTGCCTTGACGATGAGCAGGCATGCCATGATTGGCTCCTGCTCCAAAGGAGGGGCAGCTCAGATATGTAGGAGCAAGACATGTAAGTACTGAATGTGTAATCTTTGTTGTTATTTACATTTTAGGTTTGATCTTTTGAATTTAAAGAAAGTGAGCGAACGCTGGTTTGGGCGCAACTCACTTAAAATTCAAACCAAAACTTTAGGAAATCTTTATTTTAGGGAAATAGGAAAAACGTTTTCTTGCTCAGTATTTTAACAAAATATATTTTTTAATTGTTTAGATTAATTTTAAATAATTATGAAGCAGACTCAGCTGAAGGAAACTGTGATTTGGACTTTCTGCAGAGATGCACTCAATTACAAATGAAGGAATGGAGGTGTGCAACACCAGAGAGGAAATAAGGATGCTCTGTGGACAGAAAAACCAAAGGCTGGCTGAATTCTAAAGAAAATAGCAATACAGTCCAGCAGAGGAATGGAAAAAATAAATAATTGAGATGGAAAAAGAGAACAATGCAAGGCACCTGCCAAGAAGAAAAAAGTGTATATTCCCAAGAATTGCATAAAGACCCCCAAATCCACTACAACAGAGCAGCATTCTTTATTTCTTTTGCTGTTTTGTATTTACAGAGCTCATGTATTGATTAGTCTGATCCTGCACCTTCTGTGGCCAATTGGATTAAAGCAGACAATTGCCTTTTAACTTCTTGGGCCCCTGGACAGAAACTCGATCAGTCAAATAAACCAAAACGTCTCTGGTGCATACTTGAAGGGACTTCTTGTTTTCTCTTTTTAAAAGAAACAGGGCTGTGTGAAGTACTTATGAGGAGTCAATGACTTAGTGTATCTGCAGCAGACAGCGATTAGAGCTGCCTCAGTTTGGAGAATCAGGGAGGAATTATTTACAGAGAGCTGAGCTAACAGCTAACCCAAATTAGACCACAGAAAAAAAGTTTGCTTTTGTTTGTTTTTTTCATTTTAAACAACTCATAGCAACTAGGGAGAAGACTGTAAATCGTAAATTATTTGCTGTGTCTTCTTGACATCAGACAGCTTGCTATGGTTTCTCTGCATAATTGCATGGAAAGTTTCTATAAGTCAGACTTATTGGCCACTCAAAGCACTTTTACACCACAAGCCACACTCAGCCAATCACACAGACACACACACACACACACACACACTGATAAAACACATGCCAGTCCATAACGTCTTACAGGCTTTTATAAGAATACAAAAAAAAGTGTTTTCATCCCCCCCCCCCCAGCATTTCATTAGACTTTATGGATCAACTGTTGTTATTTTGGGATTTAAATGCAACAGATGTGTTCAGCTGTGAATTAAAAAACTAGAAAAATAAATTAAAATTTCTGCAGATTGTTAACTATGTTGTAATTAAAACAGTTTACCACTGTGAATATTTAAAAGGTCAAGAAATTGCTACATGGAAAAGCTGTTATGTGCCTAAACAGTTTCGGTATCACAGAGAAATTAAAATTACAAAAATGCTATCTACAACAAAACAAAAAAAAAGTAATTATACTTATAGAGCTGCCACTGTATGATAAACTGTAATACTTATTCAGTGTTTCCCACAGACCAGGTAGCAATTTGTGGCGGTCCCCTGGCGCCGGTGAGGGAATCGAGTGTTGCAATGTCTTGGTGGTCGGTGGAGTCGGTCATTGGGCTGTGTGAAAAGTGCATGCAGCAGATGGCATCCAAACACACACTTAAAATAGGTATTTTACTAAAAAAGGTAGAACATCTATTTTACCATCAGAGGGTTGTTTATCTGCATAGAAAGGCATGATTCGGGGTAATGAATTACTAAGAAATATTAAGTGTAAACAAACCTTCACTTAGGTAAACTTTAGATTTCCTAAGTGTCAGTGAATGCAGCATGTAATGGCACTTTGATATGTTGTTCTTTGTCATCACTGAAAAATGTCATTGGCTGTTTGTTTTAACACATTTATCATTTAATGGCAACTTAAGTTGTAATAATCAGTTAATTATTTTATTAAATTCAGGCTAATAATAAACAAGAGAGACGGTGCCTGCAGCAGAAAAGCCGATCAGCTGATCACTGACAGTCATGCCATATTTAAGGAGCAACAAGAGAGGGAGGGTGGGGAAGAGCAGGCAGATGCAGAGCGCAGAGGCAAAAAGCGACTGAAGCAGCATCGTCTGCACAAAATTGTGCAAAGTAAAAAAATAAAAATGAAATAAAAAAAATAAGTAAAGAAACAAACAAGAACGCGAAAAAAATTGCGGTGCGACACCCCTGTATGGGTATATAGCCTACTGTAGCCTATCTCAGCTAATGGCATTTCTTTCTTTGATTTAGTTTATTGAACGGGAACCATTTACAACGGCATTTATCACAGAGGACAATATTCATTGTACCAGATTGTAGCTCTGAGCTAATTTCCACCTGCAGTCCCTAAGATTTGATCTTAATTACATTGTTTGTTGGGTTACCAACATTTTATGCCGACTTACCCCCAACACTGGGAGACCCTGACCGATTAATGACGTAATGTTTACACAGTTCAGCGAGCACATATCTGCATGGGGGCTTGTATTTTGCTTTTATTACCAGACACTTTTACTCGCTCCCGTGTCTGATTCCCTGCCCGCCCCTATCTGAACTACTGAGTTTGACACGTTCTGGGTGCATGCAAAGTCAAAAATAGACTATTCTGTTTAGCAGAGAGCTGCGACAAGGCGCCTCTGGGATGCTTCTGACACACACCGCGGTGCACCCGGTGTGAACCAAACCATTGACTAAAAGGGCCGTGACAAGCTGTGGAGGCCGCGGTTCAGCCGTAACGCGGCAAACACACACCCGGTGGAAATTCTGAGTTAGAGATTTTCAGTATTAATAAGGTTTAGTTCATAAAGCTAACATTACTTTTTCTGAGTTAGAACATTTTTGGGCAGGTATGTTTGAGCGCAGTACATCATACTAACTTCAGATGTGGTCGACAGTCTTCTCTGTAATAAATATCCTGTAGCTTCGGGTTTTCTTTTGATAGGTTTATGCATTGTGCGTGGAGAGGAGGATCAGCTGTCAGTGTGTGTGCATGTATCAGTGATGCGCAGGATGATCAACACTGAGTGGTTGCGATTCACCAATAAAAAAAATAAAGACATTTCTTAAAATATTCAGATTTTATGCATGAGACAGCATCAAGAAGGGGCAGGTTGAAATCTGTGGCACTGTGTCACACATTGGTCTATGTGTGGGAAGCCCTGTTATTGTTTTAAAAGAACAGCCTAATGTATTGTCTGTTACAATAATTTATCTGGTGTGTGGTACCTGAAAAGGTAATAATTAAGGTCTGAAAAAGCTTCCAAATATCAAAACTTTGAACAACAAGTGATGCAACATGTTTTACATTTTCACCACTCTATCAGAACAATTCAAATTAAATTATAAAATTATCAATAATGTGTAAATAAAATCAAAGTTTCCTAACAAATCTGCATCAAGCCAAAGAGAAACTACTGCACTCCAACTGAAGAGACATTTTATGTTGGATCTCCATTTGTCAAGATGACTGTTGAAACACAATAAGTCCAGATCCCAGGGCCAAATTATATTTCTCTGAATTAGATCGTGAGCTGGGAAAATATGTTTAGGGGGCCTCTGTTGTAAAATTAGCATAAAAGGCTGGTTTTCTCCTACTAGCTTTAAAAACTGAGACCCCCTGGAGGAGTTGCTGGTGGAATAATGGACTTTTTAAACTTTTTGACTTCATTTTCCTCTCGGGGTATGGCAAGTTCCGACCAAAGCTCACTGACTGTGCGTAAGAGGCACATGACTTTTTCAGGGTGAGTGCAGCAGCTGGGAGAGAGCTATACTGCAAGATGTGACATAGATTAAATTATTAAGGGTCCGAGTGACTGTTCCTATAGCAAGCACTAATAATACATTAAAGTATGGAATTAACGAGCCAGTTTAAAACACATCACGATGCAAAAATGACAGTTTCATTTAAATTCATCAAAAATGTCTGATGTAAACCCATTTCAACAAGTTAAATGAGCTAAGTTAGCCAGAGGCAAAGACCAGTTTAGAACAGTACAAGACTAATTGGCTGCTGAAGAGGCTGGGGCATCATGAGGGGCCAACTTAACAGACTTGTGTCTGAAATGGGGAAACACACTGATCTGTAGAAAGTCCATTTACTTCTTTTGTTCATCTATTTATTTATTTTTTATCAAGCAATCATTTAAATGCATTACAGTTTTCATAGAGTAATATAATGGCTGATGCATCACTTTAGAGGTACAGTCATGCTTAAAAGCACTTTAATGGGTCACCTGACTGGATTATAATAAACTGGTCGATTTGAATGTGACTAATGTGACCCTTACTAGTCCAAGAGGTCAGGTTTCAGCTATGCTTTTTTATTATGTTTGCCTGTTTGATGTGCAAATGGTGTGTGACAGCCATTATTGTGCTGACGCACTGACGTTCTAATACCACACATACACAGGTAGTTATCCACTTAAGAGAACAAGGCTCCACTGGGTCAAAGGAACATCCATCTTCCTTTATTTACCCATGGCAATGTCTCACTGTCCACTAACCTACATGGTGTGTGGATCTGTGGATTTGGAGTCCTGGACAACTGCTTTGATTTGACCAATAAAGCACACATGCAAAAACAATTTATGTGTTGCATTAAGGGACATTTTGGAGCTCTGAAACTGTAAAGACTGACATGAAAGTCTGATTTGTCAACACACACATTTAGAATTGCTTGGATCTTTCGTGCCAGCGTGCTCTGTAGAGGAAGAGGCTGCAGTGCTGCACATTAAAGTAGCAGCTCATTAAGAGGACCTCCTAGATTTAGAATTGACAGCCAAACTGTTCACTTTCAGGTGAAAGAGAAGCTTGGCTGTGAAACACTAAAGCTAGTCTTAATGGCCAATTTACTTTAAGAAAATAAGAAAAAAAGCTTAAGCATATCAAAAGTGTTGCCACTGTCCATCATGTAATTATGTAAAAGTGTAAAAGCAGCACACAAACATGCAGAAGGTACACTGTCTTTATAAAATTTCCAAATTATAATAAAACTTTGTTTCGCAATTAAACTTTGTGCAACATTAAAAAGGTGGTCCAAAACAAGCGGACAGTATTGTGGCACCACTTAGACAGGAAATACTGGCCATGTGGGGTGCTTTACAATGAAATGTGCACATGTAATTGGTCAGACTGACTCTCTCCAACCTCCGGACCACCTCACCCACCTGCCCCCGGTGTACTGTAATAGTGTGGAGTGAAGGTGGGAGGGTTGCAGACGAGGTCAGAGCAAGAATCACTGACAAATTGCAGCGCTGAAGCATCCAGCCTCCGTCAGATTGTTTAGAAAGCATTGGAGGGGGTGCTCCCTGATGCATTGCACATAATTAGTTTGAGCCAAGGTCACAAACAAACACCAGTACAGGGACAAACAACAACCACACACATTCAAAAGCACGAACTGCGCTCTCCTCCTCTCTTACTTCCTCTGCTCTGAAGCGCCCCTCTCCTCCGTTTTCCACTCTCAGGGGCGTCTATTAATTTCTTGAATTAATTGCCAACAAACTGATTATTTGTTATTAATGGACGTTCACACTTTACACACAACAAATGCTCTGTTTTAGCATGTGGTTAGGCTAAATCAAGTCCATTTTTTAAAGCACAAATACAACTCATCTACTGGAGCAACATGAATGAACAGTAGCCATCTGTTAGCACACTGCTCTTGCTTTAAATGAAATCTTCGCTACACCCTCCTGAACTCTGATTTCCATTCAACAAAATACATAATGTCTGATCAATACATTTAAAGACTGACTGCTGTGGCCATTCTTTTAAGTGTTATTTTAAATTAGGGTCATGGACCCGACTGCAAAGACTTGGCAGGTGTTTCTTTTCACGTGCCAAGAAGCGATGATTAGAGTAGCTGGGCTAAAACATGGTCACATCCAGACCATGAATATACTGGTGTCAGTATAATGTTACAAAACTGTCAATATTTTAAGATAAAGTAAAGTGAGCTTCACTTTTTCCAGAAAGCATTTATAGAATAAACAAAAAGTTTAAATTATGTGTAAGAAAAAAAGGCAGAATTGATGGGGTTGAGCAATGGTGATGCTGCTGTGGACTGACAGATGGCTCAACTACGACCACTGAGAGCCAGGTCGATTAAGAGAGCAGGTGGCTAAAAAGCTTTGGGATGAAATGATAAAACAGAATGAAGTTTGGTGTTGTGGTCTGTATGCAATTATATGCTCTCCAGACACAGAGGCCTGCTTTAGAATAAACAAGACAATTAGATTTCTGAAACCCACACAGAAAAGCTGCTGCATACATAATGCCAACACAAGAGGTCCATTTGGCTTTACATCAGAACATTGTTAACACTCAACACACAAGTAATTTTCAAAGTGGACGCCAGACAGGCCATAAAACTGGGCCTGTAGATCAATTGGTTATTATACTAGTGATCTATAACCAGTAAAAACAGAGGAAGAAGGGATTTTGCAGACTGTCCAAGCCGCATGATGGATGGTCAAACAGTGTTACAACCCTGATAGAGTTTATTCTTGCAGAATACAAGATTTCTGCTGCTCAGCAGTCTGTGGTGCTCGTCTGATGCTTGTCTACATGATGCTCCATACATTTTCAATGCTACACAAACTCAGGAAAGTCAAGCACACACACTGTGTCTATAAAGCTACATGTTCTAAGTTGTTCAGAATGGCTGGCATTGAACTCTTGAGAAAAGATGTTATCCTGATGGTAACCCTCAGGGTAGGAAAATTCCAACATTCTGTACACCTCTATAACAATTTTACAATTTTTGGCTTAAATTTTTTGGGTAGAGCAGCACACTTATTTGAATGAGAATGGTTTTCCAACGTAATCCCAAACTAATGCAGCTATATTGTGGCATTGTGATTTCTCATATATTGCTGCCTGAGAACTCCAAAGTGTTGCACATCCAGCAGTGGTTTCCATCTTTAGCTTCAACTGCAAGCCTAGTTAAATACTAGCTAGATACCATTTTTCCAGTCTTATAACAAAGCCGAAAAAATAAAAAATTGTTGGTGCTCAGAATTCCCGTTTTGTTGACTCAGGAATAAAGCATAATGACAACGTTATACACCGTATAAATGGAAAACCAAATTTCCTCGCTATCTTAGATTGAGGAATATAAGTTTGGCATAAAGTGGTGAGTAACAGTGCATCCTTGCTTGGAAAGATGCTCTTTTTATACCCAACTGTGACACCCTCACCGGTCACAAATTTATCTGTCATTCAACAGTTTTGTTTTTTCAGAAAAGTGTTATTTGAATATTCTGTACACTTTTCCACCCTTCAGTGCAATTTCGTGTTTACATTTTCTTAAACTAAGTGAAGTGAAGGTGATAAATAAACTCCTTTGTGCTTGTATTAGTTAAATAAACGTTCAAACAAATTAAATTATAGATCAAGGTTTTTGTTGTATTTTAAAAAAATTTGATTTGATTTCTTCTTTTCACTGTGAGATACACAGAAAATAATTCAGAAAGTGACTATAAAATAGTTTTTTATTAGGGAAGTGTTAATCGATTTGATTCTGGGCTTTAAAGTCAAATAAAAAAAGGAGCTTGTTCTCACACAGCTTTCATCATCTAAAGACACACACATACACACTTACCTGGATGCCGTCAAGCAGTTTGCTCATGCACCAGAAGCTGTCAGCCTCAATGTTCCTAAGAGCCTCTTCCTGAAGACTGGACACGTCAAAGTTTTCTACTTCCTCCTCTAGAGAAGAAAAAACGAGAGATAACAGAGAGTAAGGAATTTGCTGAATGTGGAAAGGGGTGGAAAGAAAAAAAAAGCCAGTTTGACAGATGAATAGAAACAAAGCAAGAAAAGAAAAGAAAAAAGAAATAAGCACTGAAAACAATTCAAAGGATCCAGCACAAGAGCTTGTTACTGGTCCGTGGTGAGGACAAATTCAGACTATAGACTGATGCTGCACATGAATCTGTGACAGCTGTGTGGGAATTTCAATTCCAGACAGTTAAAGTATTTAACACCTTTAAGAGAAAACAAAACATTTGTTCCATTTCATAAATAAGTGAAAACATATCACATTTAAAAAGTTACCTTTTTATTTTCTGATATAGATCTTTTTATGATGCGATATTTACTCCTTCATACTTTTATGTTGTATCATATGTCTAAATGTCACAATTTCAGTGTTAATTCAACCAGCTGTAGACTGCTATATGGTTTAAGTACAAAGGCAGTCATGTAGAGTGAGGCGCAAGATGTCAAACATGCTGCAAGATAAACAATCTGCAAATGAGTAAAGCAAAGTTAGGATTAAACATTTCCTGAAGTCTGCTGCCGACTGATCGAAAGAAACGGTTACAAAGCAGCCAGCACACCAAGTTTCCAGTCATCTCCAGTGGGTGACTTCAACGACGGGTGTCATCACATGTCATTAACGGCAGCAGTGTGTGACGGACTACAGGGGCTCTGACGGGCCTCTGACAAGCCACTGACAGCCAGTGGAGAGAAGATGGGATGAGACTGATTAACAATGATTTGGAGTGAGATGGTGAAGAAAAAAAAAAAAAAAAAAAAAAAAGAACAGGCCGCAGACAGAAAATAAGCAAAGGCAAAACTAGTGTATGTGTGGTCGTACAGTAAAAGAAAACTTGTGTGTTAAGGTGAGTTATGTGCATAGTTTTGCTTACACATTGACCTTTAAATTAATACAACATACCAACATTGTCAATGTAATTTTGTTAGTCATTCACTAGCAAGACAAAAGCAAAAGGAGTGAAAGAAGATGGTGATAACAAGCCAGGTTTAAAACAAAAAAAAGCGACAACAAATAGCCATTATTTGGGCAAACACAAATTAGTCTTATTAATCCAGTTTATTTGGAATAAAAAAAGAAAATATACAGCACAGTGCAACAGTCTTGACAAGCCAATATTTTTGCTTCCAATGAGCCACTTATTTGCAATTTTCTGAAGTGATCTTGAGCAAAAGATCTCAAACTTGGCTTGCCTGCTGCAAAGACATATGATTTGTTGCCATTTCTTTAGCAAAATCATGATTAATACCAAACATAACACAGTATGACAGGTATAAAATAGTGTTTTTTGCACTGAAAAGGTGATTTCCAAAGAGCTTTTAGACAATAACTTGGCACATCTCTGCATGGTATGCGGGATGTCCTTAAATATCTCAAGAAATATATGGGAAGAAAATAGTAAAGGTCATCCTAAAAAGTATCTGTAGCAGATGAACAGTATCTAAAACAGATTCCTTTCAAATAATGAAATGAATCCAGGAAATGCTTTACAAAGGACCTAAAATATGCATCTGGACTATCAGTTAATCAATTTACTGTAGGCCAAATCCTAATCAGAAATGCTCTTCATAGACGGGTGGCGGGTGACCACCTTAAGGAAGAAAAACTGTGAGTGAAAGGCTGAGGCCAAAACAACACAAGAGCTGGACTGAAAATTGGTGGCAACAGGTCGTATGGAGTGATGAATCTTTCCCAAAGCTCAGAGTTCAACATTACTGAAACAGTGTGGGACCATCAGTTTGAATGTTTGTCCAGCAGCCTGGAGAGTTATGCCTGACTACCAAGACAGCTTAAAGAAATAAACAACTAGAAGCAGTCAGAGTGCAGACCTCTGCCAAGACATTGTCTTTTTTTTTTCTTTGCCAATGATTGTGGTCAATATTTTTCAGTTAGAAGCTCTAATGGCAAAATTATCTATATCTCCACATAGTAAAGAAAGCTCAAAATCTAATCACTTGTTCCATATTCCATCTGAGATTTCCTGAAAACGTAATCAAAATCTGAGTTATTTTGCTAACAGAGAGACAAACCAACTCCGCTGCATACATAACCTCTGATTCTGTGTAGAAGAACAAAGATGATCATACAAAATACTGACTTTCAAGTATCTTAATATTTGTTGGGATGTATTTGTTGGGACATTTAAATACATTGCTGCACCTGCTTGTTTTTCTCTGGCAATTTAAAGAGAAATAACGGGTGGTATATCCAAAACAAAATTTAGACTTTAAACCAGGAAAAACAATCGTAATATTCCTCCTCAGTTTGAATTGAGACTGCGGAAGAACTCAACTACAATAAACTAGATCTAAGCTTGAAGTTGGAGCAGCTGTTGTAATAGCATAGAAACAAAAGCAGCCACCATCTGACCAATTAAGACTCAGTATTTAATTTAATAGCTCCTCTATAGTGGTATAGAGGACAATGACGTTACATGAATACTGGCCTCTCTATGGGATGCAACAGCCCTGAGCATCAGTGACGGCATTAAATCCGCAGTTGAAAAGATTAATTGTGAACAGACTGACTGGCAATTCGCATAGTGTCATCACTGATTAACAGGGTGGTGAGAGTGCCACTGCACTAGTGTTTTGGGAGACCCTGAGTATCCCAAAGTCTCAAATCAGTCTTTGTCGAGCCTGCAGCTTTGCTGTCGGGCTACGTTCCAAACCTGGACCTTGACTCAGGAGCAGATTAGAAGGGACGGCTTCCAAGTGCCCAGTGGTTGTAGTGGAATTAGGCATAGCTCATCACAATAACAAGGACACACAAGAGGAAGGACTAAGAGGAGGAGAGGCCTTGCAACAGGACTGACTTGACACAGGACAGTGTGGCTGGATGACAAGGCGACACTGCCCCCTGTGATCATTGGGTGAAACTGATCTGATAATATGCAGCTTTCTATGGATATATTTTTTAAAGCTCAGACCTGTGTTCAAATTCAACATTTTAAGTATCAAACCATCAAGGCTGCAATAAAACTTTGTGTTTGGTAACATAAAAAAATTATAAAAAAACATCATCTATCAGTCAGACTATAATAGCTGACCTGACATAAAAAAAAAGACATCTCTAATTATTTTCTAAGCCTCAGTTAATATTCCTTTAGGAAATTCTCTTAGTAATTACAGATGCAGCTCTGCTTCCACAATAGGGACCATGTCTGGGGTATGATCCAAGTCTCTGAGGAAATGATTTGAAATGAAAATTGTTTTTTGGAGGCTATTTTTGGAGTCACAGACTTCAGTGAGTCTAAGATCAATGAATGGGAGTGTTACCGGCTGGAGTTTTGTCTGAGATGCACCATAATAATCTCCTGCCAAGTGAAACTCTGAAGTTCCTCAGAGGGAGAGGGAGGTGTTCAGAGAGCATGTTCTGACATTCACCTCAGTAGGAGATGAGAACTTGTTTGGCACAGCTAGCTTTCTGAGACACAGAGATGAAACTGGCAGAACAATGCAAGCAGACAAATACCACAGACTTGGACAATAAGCAGACACAAACACATGCATAAATACATACATACTAACATACAAAACACATATCCTCTTAAAAAAAAAAAAAAAAAAAAAAAAAAAAAAATGGAATGCTTGGTTTGCAGGAAAATAAAAAAATCTGATGGTTATGGCTGAAAATAACTTAAAAAGATATCTAAACTTTCTTATAACAGCCCGACTTTGATGTTACATTCAATCCTCGACTTTCTCTGACGGTTGCTTGATCCTCCTTTTGTACATCAGTTCTTTCCCTCTCTAATCTCCCTCCTCCCTTGTTTCCCACCTCTCAGTCATCTGACATCTCCTCTGTTGCTATCCTGCCTCTCCAAGCTGTTCTCCGCACTCGCTCCCCTCCCCGCCTTCCTCACCTCTTCTATTGGCTATGGAGCCAGTTTCCTGCCAGGCCCCAGGGCCCATTTCCTGTTTGTCCTGGCACAGGGGGCAACTTGTCCAGAGAGACCGACTGCTTGGTCGCTGCCAGCTGCGAGCACTTGGCACAGCTTGGCGTGCAGAGCTGGGTTACACCTCTTGAGACCGACTGCGGGCACCTACATACACAGAGGTGTGCGCGGGTGTACGCAACAATGCGCGCGCACTCTCACTCCACTGCTGCCATCTGCCCTCTACAACTACGGGCCACAAGGTAATGTGATGTAAGATGATGAACGAGCTAGTTTAGCCTGATGTAATCACAGACTGTGTGTGCTGAGCGAGTGTGTGACTACGCAGACAGCGACTGGCAATAAAATACATGCCCGTTTGACAACCTTCTGCTGGTTCAGATTAATCACGAGCAAACCTGAGTTGCCGACCGCCATAGAGAGATAGCACCCGATTGGCTTTAACAAGATTTCATGTGCAGTAATGCAGTCATCATTTATAATTTACAGCGGTGCTCCTGGGAAAAAAAAATATAATGAATCTAATGACTTACAGTTCAGGTGCTGAATCCAAACATGTCACAGTCTACTTTTCACCCTCAAAGTGACACCCAAATGAAACAGCCCAAGGCTTGACACTTAAAAAAAATGACACGTTAGCTGCCGGTGAGATCTGTAATACTTCCAACTTCCCTGCGCACGTCTCACTTAAGCGGCAGCAACCAAATATGTGATTTCCTCTCAGTGGCACAATTAGCATGATAACACTGTTACCTTGTTAATGAGAAGTGAACATTTTCGAAAGAGGTGGCATTTATACTGTTGGATAATTAAGGAGAGAGTCAACATAGCAAACCTGGTGTCACACACACACACACACGCATAGAAATATCACAAGAGACGAGAGCGTAGTGATAACAGAATTATGATGGTGTTTGACACAAGGTGTGAAGAAATGAAAATAGACAGCTGGAGGTGAAAGAGGGCAGAAGCAGAAGAAAGAACACTTAATTGTTTTCTTTTTTCCTCCTCTGGTTAATTGTTTAACGACATTGTCTTTTTCCTGAATAAAGCTCTTTGTCTCCATAAGTTTTGAGTTTTATGAGACTAAGAAACTCATCTGGAGGCTGCATGCCAATGCAAACTCATCAAGTGTCTTCATATCTCAGAGCTCTGAAGAAAAACCTTACATTTCTAAGTGCAGTACATTAAGTGACTCTCAGCCCAACAGAACACTTTATTTCACGATGTTCCAACAACTCTCACCTCCCAGTATCTCTAATATAACAAGACTGACCCTTAAAGCAGCCACTGTGCCCCAAAGCTGTTCGTAAGACAACAGAACTCCTTGACATCAAATGGAATACAGCTAATAATACCATTCCTGTCCAGGTGCAGAGACAAAGACCCGCTTGCCTTGAGGCGAGATGAGAACTCATAGCGTTCAGCTTTGTATAAAGACATAATGTGATGCATCGTACTTATTTAAACTACAAACCCTCCCTTTACCTGCCCTCATACAAGCCTGTGGAAAATTTGTGAAGCACAGATCTGTGTGGAAATGTGAGTCAACACATTCACAGCCGATGGCGTTGTGTAACCATGGCAATGGCAGAAAGATGCAACACTGACTGGCATTTGTTCTTGTGTGTTAGGGTGTATATGCTTCCCCCACAGAATCCTGATTCCATAGTGACAACAGAGAAAAGGGGGAAGAAGGCTATCTACAGCACAAATCATATCAGGAGGGACACGATGGTTCCGGGGAGGTCTAGTAATTAATACCCAATGAAAGGGTGAGCATGTGACAACGACCTAAAAACCCTATTCAAAAAGAGAGCCAAAATCAGCTATGAAAAAAGCTGATAAAATCGATTCTGCCTTTCTGGACGTTTCTGCAGGTATTTAACATGTTTTCTTTGCTTAAATACACTGTGTGTGCGATATGCACAGTTTTGTGGGTTGCAATGTAAATGCTTTTGTGACTGAGTGCTGTATTCTTGTGATCAGGTGCTTTTATAATGCTTTAACAACAGCTTTAAAAACAACTGCATAATAACCGACCCCTCGTTTAGGTCCTATTTGAGCTTTGAAACATAATGTTCTTGTCTATGTGCTTAGGCAGGTAATGCGTCATACTCACATTTCCGGCACTAAAGAGGTTTAAATGTACATGTGTCAAGCAGATGAAGCGAAAACCCATATTACTACTTTTCCTGCTTCATACAGCACAGACTGCCCCCTCTTTAGTAACACATATACACATTTTATAATCACACAAAATGTCCAATTTATTCAAGGCATAGTGATTCTGCCTGCCTAATGTGCAAGACACATTTGGGAGTCGAGAGAAGTTCCCTGAGATGGAAGTGAAGGATCAGCCCATTAAGTCATTAGTGTATGTAATCTGCAGGCTTAGTTAAGGAGATAAAACATTAGGGGAACAGTAATAAGCCGTCATTATTAACAACATCAGACACATTAAAACTCACGGGTGGTAGACAGAAGAGCTGGCACAGTGAGTTTGTTTTAAACTTGTCCACATATCTGCATCTATACATTTGAATGTGTGATTAAGTGTTTTCATATGTAAGTGCCTGCCTGGGCACATGGTCATGAAACAAAACCCACCAACGGCACAGTGAGATGAGCGCTTCAATTGCCTCCAATTGCATCAGGTCAAGTAGGACGCGTCTCGCTGGTGACAGAATGATAAAACTTTTCTTCTTTTTTTTCCCCCATATCACACAACAGACACAAAAAAAAGAAGAGACTAAGAGAGATTTGAAGCCTTTCAGGGAGGAGAGCTTCAATTTATGGCTTTTTATAGTCAAGTAATTAAGTTAATCTAAAAATATTCAATAACCCCTGCGATTATTCACAGAAGATAAATCATTTTTTGACAGAACCATTTCTCTGGATCATTTAGGAGTTCTATTGCTTTTTATCTGGAGCGTTGAGAGAATCTCTGGTAATAAGATCAGGCCAGATGCAGATGAAAGCACATTGATTTTCAGCCTTATCCATCCTATTGTCAAACAATGACAACAGCTTGTATGATGCAAAGACCATCTCCGTCCTTTCGGACAGCACGTGTTTAAACATGATGAACTCTTTGAATTTAGTTAATAACAATTCTTGCATGACAGAAACAATCCAATTATCACACTTTCTGTCCTGTTCATGACAATCTAAAAAAGACTAAAAACCTATAGATTTTTGTAATAACTATGTTAACAGCGGCAGATTTATAATCAGGCATTGCAACGGCTTCTCTACGGTTTGGTTTGCCAATGTAATGCTTTAATGTTTCATGTAAAGCACTTTGAATTGTCTTGTATATAAAATGTGCTGTAGAAATAAACTTGCCTTGCCCTGCCAAGAAAATCAAATGACAAAGGTAGAAATGAAAAGATAGAGCAGATAAAAGGAGGAAGAAAAGTTTGGAGTAGCTTTTCTCCCATCAAAATATAACCAATCTGATCTCAAGGCCCTCCAAGGTGTCAGTGTCCTTAGACAGGACATGTAAAAAAGTTTGTCGACTGGAAACAAACTATTCACACAATTTTGTGTAATGCACAAAAAGTTGTTCTTGGATATTTAAAAATTTCCATCCATCTTTATCTTATTATTTTATTTATTTTAAATGCAACTGGTGTGAGTGTGCATAGATAGATGTTATCACTGTAGAAAAGTATTAGTGTATTTGTATTAGCGTAACAATACAACAATCAACACTGATACATTGGTCCAATGATGCATTTTAAGCATTGTCTGTGGTAATACAGACTAGTTTCTTTCCACCAGGTCCCAGTAGCTATTGTTTGTCTCAGACCAGCATCTATGTTCTGCCTGGAGAGATCTGGAAAAAATTAGTTTGGAGGCATTTCGTTTTCACATTGAAATCCACGTCATAAACTGTTCTATGGTGCGGCTTTAACCCCAGGTCCGTTGCAGTGGCGAAACATTGGACTGTAGCCACGTCCAACACAACCTCATAACACTCATCATACCGGGCAGGGAGAGACGCGATTAAAATATTGACGAGATTCAAAGTGTTCAAAGTGTTGATGAGTTTCTTAAATCCCGGGTTGTTCACTGTGTTAACTGGGCGCTGGTATTTGGCGTGAAAAAAAATGTGTTTTTTTTTGGTTTATAATGTTTGTTATCTCTGTGTGTCTGTGGGAGATGGTGGATTATTTAGTCACGACTCACAAAAATGTAACATTTTTCTATTTCCTTGCGTTGCTTCGTAAGCCCCCATGTGCACGTCTACATGAACGAGCGCAACATTTCACATGCACGAATAATGCCCAGCCCTACTTTGTGTTCTATCTCTTTAAGGTAACAGATGGAAAAAATAAATGCAAAGTGGCAGCCATCAAATGTCAAAGAAGATATTTCAGGCGGAATGAAAAAGAGATATTTATATAGAGAAAGTTGGAGATGGAGACAGAAGGTCACAACCACACGGCTGATTCAATTTCTGGCAGCCCAATGATATTACTTACTCCAGAAACATGGTGATTGTGCTCTAAACCAAATAGAGGAGAGGATACTGGGGCAATTCTCAAGCCAATGCAGAGACAAAGGGAGACACAGTCAAAGAAAATTGAAGAACAAATCTCGAACTGTCTGGGGGAAAATAAAGCCTACACTAAGTCAATAATCTCACCCAATGATTAAAGCAGGAGGAATTAGAGAAAGCAAAAGCAGATAGGGGGCAAAGCAGAAAAGACAGCGTTCCTGCTGGATGTCAGCAGCTGTGCTCAGGCAATCACTAAGCAGCTCATTAGAGCTAATAACAGACATTAATAAGAGGGAGACTTAGAATAGAAGATTTGACCAACAGTGGCCAGACCGTGGGGAGAAAAAAGCCGATATTAGTTAACTGCCTACTGGCCAAGATCCATTCACAGAATGCTCAATCTATAGACAGACACATGGGCAGATGGATGGATAGAAAGATGGATAGAAAGATGGAGAGGAGAGGAGAGGAGAGGATTTGCAACTGAATTTTACAGGTTATAAGTCACATCAAAGGAGGAAAGAGGTTTGAAACGATGTATCTTGGTGTCATTTTTTAACATCACAAAAACCTGGCTTTTTAACAGTGATGTGTATGATTTTCAAATCCACTGTAGTTCCCATATTGTTATGGAAGAATGTCAATAAGAGTAGAGATAAGTATTGACAAAATCCTAACAATATGCATTCATGATGAACAATGTGTAATCTGAGTAGCTCATCTTTTCTCAGCTAAAAAGACAGACGAGCTCTCCACTGATTGCAAAACGTTGAGATCTGTAACACAATTTAATAACAGAAATGCCTAAACTGCTGAGTCTTTTCTCAATAACTGATGTGTGTATTAAATGTAAATTAAATAAATGTTAATATAGATTATAGAATCCTGAGAACATTTCTTCATTTTCTGATTCATTTGACACAAAACGATGGATATTTTGGAAGTTTTTCTTTCATCACCAAACAGAAATCACGTCCACACATTGTTGTTTATATATATATATATATATATATATATATATAAAAGAAAATCTCCCTACATAAGTCAATACCAAACAAAGCCAGAACACACCAGTTCCACAGTTACAGTCAGCTGTACAGGCAGTCCGAGTGGTACGTACCTGCCTTATTATAACCGAAACCACTTCTCTTGACAGTCCAAGGGCGTTCGCTGTCATGTGTGATTTCTCTTCACCTGCTAAATAGTTCAGTGTGTAACTTTTCCGACAGCATCGACAGGTGATCTCATTACAGTTGTCTTCCCTTCAGAGCGTGAGCAGAGAGAAAAAATTCTTTTGCCATTCTGCAGTAACAACTATTTCATTCTCAAAGTTTTCTCACGGTGACAAATTCGATCCAAACCCGTCAACAGTGGCAGCTGGTGTAGTTTAGGATAAAGCAGCAGTGACTTTTGTAGCTCATTCTGACACCTCCGTTCCACAGTAAAGTTGAGTAACTGTACATGTATGTACACAATCTGGCAGTATTTTGACAGTGTCTTCAGTTGCCATGTCAACACAGGGAAAAGGCACATTTTGACACACTGATGCATGATCTGAAAAAGCCAAGCCAAAAACTCTGTTAGTTCTCCACATAACACTGCAAGCCTGCACATAACCAGGTTTTAGTAATATTTATTTTAAGGGGCAATGAGGTGCATTAGCATATAGACCAGGGGCATGGTACCACAGAAACCCAATAGTCCAGAACCAGAATCTTCACAGTACTGACCAGGATCACATGTGAAGCCACAGCACAGGAACCTTTGAGAGCAGCAGCCTGAGGGCTGAATGTGCTTCTTTCCAGGATGTGTTCAGAAATAACAAAAACAATATGGCTGAAACACCATGTATTACACCACGTATTATTAATATTACACAAAGTAATATTCATATTTAAGAATCTGCAACAACAAAAAAATCTTTACTTTGAATGTATTCAAAAGAAGCACCACATTTGTACAATGTTATTTTGGCTAATAAACTTGTAGCTGGAACTTTAAATTACGGCAACTCCTGGAAAAATACATGCAACAATACTGCTGGCAATAGAACAAGTCATCTCAACTGGCACGTTATCTCGGTGACTGCACACGTTGGGCCAATCACAAACGCTGTGCTGCACAGCACACCAATCCACCAGAAAGGAAAACCCAAACTGCAGGCTAAGTTCCTGATGTCACTAAATTCCAGCCGGTTTCCATCTAATCTATGCAGCTCATATATAAGTCACCAGCTTTACCCTCTTCTGTGTGGGCTTGCATGTGTGGCTGCTCACTTCACCCATGTGTAGCCTGTGTTTGTGTGTGCTGTTACACCCCTGCAGGCATTTCATCACAGCTGACTGACAGCATGTTTCCATCTTCCCAGCGTTGTCCCAGAGTGCTTCACCTAGCTGCTGCTTTAGCAAGGCTGTGCATACACAAAGCCCACACAGGGATGGCGCAGGGGCTGACTGTGCAGATGTAGATGCATAATGGGGACACTTATTACAATTTAAAAGAGATATCCAGCAGCGCTCTTTTTCTGTTCTGAGGCACCTTGCAAAATGTGGGTCATTATATAACATTGTAAGTTCTCTAATACCCTACATGCGGTACAGAGCATTCAAGTTAGGATAATAATCTACGTACTTACACAAGCTCACGCCATCTAATTCTACCATGTATGATACTGGAGGGTGAATTACTTATGTCTGGTGAAAATTTTAGGTTTTTTTTGACCATATAGCAAGTTGCATAAAACTAATATTAAATCTACTGCAAATTTATTTCTCATTTTTCACTTTTCATCCAGTTGCTTTAACAGTTTCACTCACAAACTCAAACATATTTATTTCAATGTACTGCTAAGTCAAACTTCTTAAAATGCCTAAATAGAAAAACGGGTAACATAACGCATTCCCCTTATGAAAGCTGACTAAAGATTGGTTGTACAATTCACAAATGTGCCTCTGGCAGGAGCGGTTGCGTCGTGTAAAAGAACAAACAGTTTGTGGTGATTGTAAAAGCTAAAAGTAGCTTTTTGGGGGGGGGGGGTTACTTTTGAAAAGTCTGCTTAGAATGCACACAAACAAATGTGCATAGCATCTCCCACAGCAAAGTAAGGAGTCATCATAAAGGCATTCAGCTCCCCCACATTTCTCTAAAACACTAAATACTTGAGGAAATGCAATCCTAAAGATGCCTGATCCAGATTGAATCAGTCCCTGAGTATTGTGATAGCAATGAATCAGTAGACAAGTGCATTGTCCAAACTCTTTTCTGTCCCTTCACCTGCTTGTCTGTTGTGCTTGTGTTTATGGCTTCCTTTTTCAAACCTTTTCTTTAGTTAGCCACATTCCCATTCTCCTGTAAAAACAAAGACTCATTTAAAGGTCTGTACTCAACTTTCCTCCACCAAGGACCTTGGCTCTTATAGCAAGGACAATATTGGTCAGCAAAACAATGAAGGTGCTGCTTGCCTCTCCCCGGCTGCTACGATCTTCAATGCATGGTGACGGGGTTCACCTGGCCATGCCTATCTTAAACGGCAAGAGAAATGATCGCCTGGCTCAGCTGTTTCCTGCCAACTTGGGGACACTTTTCAAGTCTGTTTTTTTTTTTTAACCCATTTTGGAAAGTCTTGTGTCCCCAGCTCTGATGTCTGTCCCATTCTTGTCATTCTCCGTGCCCTCACCCCTTCTTATTCCTAAGCTAGCCAAGAGGCACTTTGGCTGCTGTTATCTGGTTCTTTGTTCCTGTTTCACTCATGTCTAGCCCAGTCTCTCCATAAGCTGCTTTCATGTTTTTATTGTTCTTGAGAGCAGATACATGCTTAGATACTGCTATGCAGATTACATTACTGATCCTCAGGTCAATCCATGTTATCGCTACATTAAAAGAACACAAGACCTCCTCCTCGCCCGCTTATGACCCATCACAGCCTCAATTAGATGACTTTTCTTGTCAGCTTGTCATTTGCAGCTGAAGGAGATGAAACAACAAAATCTTAAGATCGATTTTTTGTTTTGATGACAGAAATCAAGCCTGATACACGGTTTAACAGTTTAAGAGGCTACACAGAAACTTTACTGTTATTTTTCCCCTCCGTTGCATCACTAATCAACCACTTTACACTTTCCCGTTAATTAAAAGCCTTTTGTTAATAAAGGCTGGTTGCAGGAAGATGAGGACTGCTGTGAAGACGACAGAAGAAGTGACAAAGAAGTTGAACCATCACTCTGCATTGCATCATCAAAAGCTAAATCGAGTGTATGGCAGCTGAACAAGCACTGTAGTGCCAATCCAGCACTGTGATGTGACAACATGAAGAAGCCACAGAAAAGAAAAGGAAAAGAAAAAAATAAGAACAGGAGGGGGGAAAAAAAAAAGGGGGGGGGGGGCACAATGTCAATATCAAAGGGTATAATTCAATATTAAAAACCCTTTTCTATGTTTACAAATTCTTTAGCTTTAGGGTCTAGCTGATTTATTCAGACTTTCACAGAGGCAGCAAGAAGCCAAAGAAATACAGAGAATGCCAAAGTAAAGATGTCTGCAATGCCACACAACATCTAACAAAACACATAGGAATTGTTTATTAGCGATGTAGAAATAATTACAAATTTGCACAACAGTATTGGCAGGCCGGCCACAGGGGTTTCAAAACAACCACCAAGACTGTACAGTGCTTTTGTGAGGCATGCTTCCCTTGGTTAAACCAATTCCCTACGCCTCACTATATGCTGGATGACCAGGGTTTTCATGATTGCAATGCTTTAATGCTGCGTCTGACAATAAAAGTCACAAAAATACCTACACTCAAATAATGAGGACAGCTTTACGACAAGGGACATTTACAGACATCAGTGAGGTAAATCTGAGTGAATGGAAAACCTACTTTCTGTCTTCTTAGCTTAGCAAACTTACTCAATATAACTTAGCAAGATGTAATACTTCACTCACGTTTTGTTGGAAGGTATTCTCAGCCACTTTTATCGCTGGCAAAAACACTGAATAGACCACTGTACTATAATCAGAATTTCCTACGTCTAAGAATCTACAATTTAGTCACTCTTGCTTTCATAAAGAGCTTCCACACAGAATAATGCAGTATTGTGTTTACCATTTGAAAAGATATATTCATATATATATATATATATACACACACACATATACACTCCACTAGAGTGAAAGCACCACCAGCATTCAAAAGTGACCAAAACATCAGCCAGAAAGCATAGGAACTAATAAGTGGTCTGTGGTCATCACCTGCAGAACCACTCCTTTATTGGGGTTAGTCTTGTTAATTGCCTATAATTTCCACCTGTTGTCTATTCCATTTGCGAAATTTATTGTCAATCAGCGTTGCTTCCTAAGTGGACAGTTTGATTTCACAGAAGTGTGATTGAGTTGGAGTTATATTGTGTTGTTTAAGTGTTCCCTTTATTTTTACAGAAATTAGCGGTTGCTATGGCAGAAGTTGAGCATTTTGAGAATTTTGTCTTTTTATTGCTTGGTCATAGACCACTTTGTGTTAGAAATTCAAATGGTAGAATAAATTGGTTAAGCTGCGTTGTGGTGCAGTAAATCATACACAGTATTTTAGTTTTTCCTCTCCCAAATCAAAGTTTTTCCAAATGACTGAATATTTTATTTTTTTTTAATTCAACCAAAAACTGCCTCAATGCAATCTTCTACTATTTTAGACTTTCCAAATGCCTCCACGGTCACTGCTTGCTCTAAACATGAGGTTTCTGTCCTGAGGTTGAGAGGCCAAATGTGATGTAATATAAAGGAGAGTGGGTCATTTATATGACAATCAATTATACTATGTTATGATCAAAGGAAGTCAAACTCATAACTGAAATTTAAATAGGATGAATTATCTTTCCTTAGCCACAATAACAGTAATAGATATTCTTTTAATGTAGCGATGATGTGAGATATGTGCCTTGTAGCAACTACACTATATTGCCAAAAATATCGGCTCACCTGCCTTGACTCTCATATGAACTTAACAGACATCCCATTCTTAATCAAATGAGTTAAACATGACGTTGACCCACCCTTTGCAGCTATAACAGCTTCAACTCTTCTGGGAAGGCTTTCCACAAGGTTTAGGAGTGTTTATAGGAATTTTTGACCATTCCTCCAAAAGCGTATTTGTGAGGTCAGACTATCAGTCTACACTCTAATTAATCCCAAAGGTGTTCTATCGGGTTGAGGTCAGGACTTTGTGCAGGACTCGCTCATCCATGTCTTGATGAACCTTGCTTTGTGCAGTAGTGAACAGTCATCTTGGAACAGGAAGGGCCCATTCCCAAGCATGCTCCCATAAAGTTTGGAGCATGGATTTGTCCAAAATTTCTTGGCATGCCGAAGCATTCAAAAGTACCTTTTATTGGAACTAAGGGTTGGCCAAGCCCAGCTCCTGAAAGCAACCCATTATTCCCATCCAACAAACTTTACACTTGGCACAATTCAGTCAAACAAGTAGCGTTCTCCTGGCAACCACCAAACCCAGACTCTTCCATCAGATCGCCAGATGATGAAGTGTGATTCTTCACTCCAGAAAACACATCTGCACTGATAAAGAGTCCAGTGGTGGCATTCTCTATACCACTGTATCCAACGCTTTGCATTTCTTTTGGTGATATACGGCTTGGATGCAGCTGCTCCGTCATTGAAACCCAATCCATGAAGCTCTCTTCACACTGTTCTTGAGCTGATCTGAAGACCACATGAAGTTTAGAAGTAAGTAGCAATTGTCTCTGCAGAAATTTGCAGACCGCTTGGCCCACTCAGTCATTTTGTGGCTGAGTTGCCGTCGTTCCTAATCACTTCCACTTTGTTATGATATACCTGACAGTTGTATGTAGAAAATTTAGGAGTGAGGAAATTTCACGATGCACAGGTGCATCCTATCACAGTGCCACGCTGGAATTCACTGAGCTAAGAGCGACCCATTTCTTAACAAATGTTGTATAAACAGTCTGCCTGCCTCAGTGCTTGATTTTTATACACATGTGGCCATGGAAGTGATTGGAACATCGGATATTAAATATTTAGATGGGTGAGTGAAAACTTATGACTAAGTCCAACGCCAGCTCAGAGGCACATAACTTTAGACCGCCTCGCTATCATACATTGTTGGAATGACAAGGTCTAACAAAGACATAACAGCTCCACCTTGAACAGGTAGAGTGAAAAGGTGGGGCTGTTATAAACAGGGAATTCAGTATTGTGTGCTTTAAGCAAGAATAACGTCATCTGTCTGAATGCTGAAGCTAAAGTGGTCTTTTTGAAAAAAAATAAAAATAAAGTGGTCTTTTTGACAGATAATGAAAGCATCAAAGGGTTTGTTTATTAAATGGTCAAGCTCAAGCCAAGGCTTGAATGCTACTGGAATATTCTGAGGGACAAAATAAACCACAAAATCAATAAAAACTCTGTCTTTCAAAGAAAATGTCTTTCATTTAAAGGAATCCACAGGAACGTGGTCAAAACTGCTACTAAGACAAATATGCCAAACCTGTACAAGGGGTTTTTGCTACAAATTAGCACAATACTAGATCTTGGAGCCAAGACATTATCCATTTTTCCATTAAAGTATTGCATGTGGACATTCTGACTGACTGAATTAATGATTGAAAATTTGCCTTCTCTTATGGTTGTGTTAAAGAATACCACCTTTATCTGCAGACATTGTTCCTAAAACAGACTTGCTATTTATTAGTTATGAATCTAATAATTCAAGAGAGAAAAAAAAAAGTTTATTAAGAAATAAAGAATGAGAGTGGGAAATGGAGAGTAGCATAAAAGTGGAAAGAATAAGAGTTGACAACAAATGAGCACAGAGAGCAAGGGAGCACAGCAGCTTGTGAAAGCAAATATCACACTTTCTAGCCTTCCAGATAGGAGCGGAATAAAGCCCGTCTGAAAATGAGCCCAACATCTCTGTCTTTCTCTCTCTTTCTCTCTCTCTCTCTCTCTCTCTCTCTGTGCATTAAAAGACAAGAACACCTAACAATAGCACAGCATATCAACCCATCATGTAAGGCAAGCACGTTTGAAGGTTTGTTGGCTGTGTATATTATTCAAGGCTCATCAGCACATGGAGGTACACAGCAACGGAGCACGAGGTGATGCTTTGAAGATCTGACAGGAGTCAGAAAAAGGGAAAGAGAGAGAGAGGAAAAACAAATGCAGACAGAGGTAAGGACAAGAAATGAAGCAAAAAAAAAAGGTAGAGGAAGCAAGACAGAAATTGTGAATAAAGAAGACTCAAAACAACATAAGCAAGGCATTTGTAAAAAGTCTTTGTTTTTCATGTGAGTTTGAGTACAACCATTAGTCTTCTAAGTGTTCCAGATTTGTGAGATCATGTTTTTGCTTCCTTTGCAAAAGAAAGTCTTAAGATAGTGCTTCATCTAATACTGGTCGATCATTTTTTAATAGTTTTGAAACAATGGCTCATTTTGGGATTTTCTGCTTTGTGCTATTCTAAGACTGTTAAATCTATCAGACATGCTATAAACCTTAATAAGCATTCTAATGATTCATAAAGATGCTGACTTTCATTGTAGCATCATTTTTGGAAGCCTTACTATATCTTTGAGCTTGCTGCTGGATCATGTACTAAAAGAAGCATAAGTTGCAAGAAGTTACAGCAAAAGTAGAAAAAATACTTTAAAACTAACACTTATTAGCGCTGAGTAAAGTTTTACATGCCAAAAGCAATACATAAAACCACTGGAGTTCAACCGCTTGCATGCTTCCCAACATTGAACTTGTGCATCCTAATTGTATCTCTGTGACCACAGTGGGTCCAAAGTGAGGAAGTAATTCCTCTGAGAATTGTGGATTCCACTTAGCAGCTCTACTTAGAATGGCTTCAAAGAGAGTTTGATGGGCCGAAACATAGCGTAAGTAAATTAAACAGACGGCATATACACACAAGATGCATAGACAAGCTCGCATTACAGAGGAAGCAGGCAGAAACGCAAACATCCAGCAGTGTTGCCGTGACAGCATGGGGTAGAAACTTCTCTCTGTACATGTTTGTTATGAGAGCGTATGTGTTGCTGATTATAAACAAAACTCAAAGCGAAGGAGGGCGGATGTGTTTTTCCTTTTCTTTTTTTTTTTTTTAATACAGGAAAATCCTTTACCTCTCAGCATGTGGTTGAGAGGAGGAAGTTCAGGAAGTGTTTTTTGGGGGGTTTTCCCACAGAAAACTAGGGGAAATGATCCAGTGAAATTTCATGTTTTTGTGCACAAAAATAGAATAAATTGATGTTTAAGTAAATAATAAAAATAAAAAAAAGGGGAACGTGAGATAGATAAGGCAGGTCCTATTCCAGTTCTAAGATTTACATAATAGGACTAAAAAAAAACACACTCATCTGGTACCTCCAGATCTAAAAGTGAGGTAAATACTACGACACTGAGATTATTCAGTGGCCTCTTAAATAGTGTCATGTGACCATAAATTTGACATATTTGGTATATTTTTTTTTTGTACTTTTATGTTTTTTGTGTGAGTATTTTTTATCTTTGTTCATTTTTGGCTGCAAAGGAAATTGCTCCTGTGGGATAATAAAGTGACCTTGAACGTTGAACTTTGTTGTGTAGTTATCATTTAGTGTGTTTTAAAGTCAAACCCAAAATTGCACACACTGACTGCTGTGGTATTTTCTGGTGCTGAGGGAGTTTTTCCTATCGAGACATCAAGTGGACATTTCTAATGCTTATCTCTAAGATGACAACAAATTTAATTTCCATTTAAATGTAAGATTGTTTTTTTTTACCCTGCTCTAACTTTTCCTGAAAGGCTTTAGCCTCTCAGATTAACATTAATAAAAGCTTCACTAATATTATCATTGATGTCTTTCTTCCTTGGCATTCTGTTAACACACCTGATGACTCCAGACCAGCAAAATGCCAAAACATCTGCTTTCAAGCCTATTAAATTAGAAGCCCCCAGCTGCTTTTTATCCACTTAACTCCTATCAAACATGTAAGGATGCATTTAGTTTTCCTTAGTTTTTTCTCTGTTAACCCAATTTCAGGGTCTGATAAGGACCAGCCATTTTTTAAGACCTCAGAATGAGAACCTCTATGGGTAAAGCTTTATGCATTAAGGCATTAGTCACTATTGTTTTCACCATCAGCCATCTGAAAAGTAAAAAAAAATAAAATAAATGCAGCCACAAAAGTAAGAAAAACAATGGTTGACAAAGACTTTTGGCAGGTCATGTATTTTTTAACAAAGTCAAGCACGATTATAATGATGAAATTCACATGGCTTTAACACTGACAATCTTCATCTCTCTTCCAAATGCTTACAGTCTGTTTGTGCTTTGAAGGAGTGTGTTTATGCTGTCAGAGGAATTAAGTGTGAGAGTAAAATAAAACATTCATCTGCGTAAATGTGGCATAACATAAACGCAAACAGCAGGAGGGCTCTGGAAGGAACAGTTGGGTGTGCGCAAACACAGACACAGAAACACCCACACATGTCATGCTCTTTCTCACACACACATGCTGTCTAATCGTATGTGTTAACCAAGAAAATGCCTTGATAAGTAGAATTTAAAATCACATTTGAACACAAAGTCAGACTGAAGTGTGTATCTAAACACAAGAAGAGCATATAGAAGGAAAGATGGAGCAGAAAAGAGGGCACAGAGATGCAGGAGGAGCTAGTTGACCAGAGAGTTGTGTAAAGACTGACAGTCTGACTGTGGAGAGTAGTGCTTTCTGTGGAGGGACAGCGGAAAGAGATGATAGATCCTCACTTCATAGCACATGGTACAAAAGATTGGGGAGTTTTAAAGCTGAGGTGAAGAGGACAAAGACAGAGAGAGAGGAATGGATGCTACTCACCGATGTACTCAAAAACGAAGACGACAAAAAACGGCGTGACCAGGTCGTTGATGCCTTGCACGTAGCCGCTGGCTGGGTGGCGGATGGCCCAGATAAACAAGATCCGCTCAAAAATCTTACACAAAACACACACACACACACAAACATGGTATCAGAACAATGGAAAGGTAGGATGATAAAGCAGTTAGATTACAAAACAAATTGTTATTTGTATGAGACTGAATACTCGTATATCCCTGTATTAAAGAAGCTTATTTCAGGAGTTGTTAAGTACAAAATGACCAGAAAAAAAAAGGCATTTCTGATACTGTAAAAGTAAGAAAAAATATTCACATTGATAGATGTTGTCAGTAGTTATTCTTTAACAGCTTTAGGTTCCAACATCAGATGTTATTTTAAAGCAGTGTTCCCCCTAAAACCATGCAGCCCAACCCAACCACGGCCAAATTATTTTATCTATCTGTTCTGAAACACACTGTTACATCTTCATGTGGTTCTTACATCTATTTAATAACAGTGCAGCAAGTAATAAAAGAACAAGGTGAGAGGGCAAAACTTCATACAAATATGAATTAAAATGCTCCTGCTGTACCATCTACCCAAGACCAACATGTCCTGCCACCTTGCCTGTGTGGTGTTTTTGTTGCACAGTTGCCAGGCCTGAAAAGAAATTTTAGGAGTAACACTGCACTGTTTAAAATTTTAGATTTTTATTATAAAAGTCTATGTTTTAGCAAGTGAGCGAGGTGTGGAAAAGTAAGAACAAGAATCATGCATGCCAAGCTGGCTAAAGAATGAAACAGTTGGATGGGTACAGCCAGTGATCTGGGAACCAAAAGCAACACTACAAACACTGATGCTCCTTGGAGTCACGTTGGCGGTGATATTTTCACGCTAGTTTAAGCTGGGATCTCCACAGTTAAGGATGTTTTAGTGAAATACTGAGCAAGTTAAAATGCACAAGATTACTTTGGTTTTACTTCATATTTGTGCATCTAAGAGCCTGCAGGTCTCCTTGAGTTTGGTCTCTGACACCCAAATTATTCCCTTTTTCTTAAATATCATTAACTGTGACCCACAATTCCACTTGTGTAATCCCTGAATACTATGAGCAATTAAAAATAAGTGACAGGCCTAGAAAAAGCTTCTTTTTATTTTTTTATAATTCTTCACAAAATTGAGGCCTAACAGTAAGCTATTGAACAAGTCTGACCTGACCAGTGGTAAATTATATTCAGCAGCCACACAGTTCAGAAAATAGTGAATATAAGTAATAATTTGATAGAAAAGTGACAGTTTGTTTTACTTTTAGCTGGCCAAACTCTGTAGCTCTCCTGTTGGGATTCATCACTGATTCTCCAAAGTTAGAGCTCTGGCAATGTGTGCTCAACGGTACCTCACACAACCCCACTTGGAAAAAAAAAAATATCTCTGTTTAAATAAACAACTTAGTAAAAATGTTCAGTATTGTTAGCAAAATGAAAAATAACATAAAATGAACTCTGAATGTGCAATAAGAATTCTTGATACGATCTAAATGGATGAGTAAAGTCATCTCTCTCATCACAAAGCCTCATGCTTTCACTCCTCTTTTAAAGACTAGCTTTGAACTTTGTTTTCTGCTTTGGTGTTGGTCTCCTCTCTTCTCTCAGCTCGTCTCTGTCTCCTGCTCTTCCCTCCTGAGTCAGTCTCCACCTCCATCTTACTTCTCCACATTACTTTTTTTGCAAGGCAAACACTTCCATCTTCGTTATGGGAGGTTGTTTAATGCTGTCAGCCCCAGTGAATTAAAGAAAGCTTGATGTTCAGCTTGTTTTTCTGGTGTGCAAACGGCTCCCCGTCCACATAACACACACATTCGTCACATCTTGATGTACCACACCCATTAAGCTCGTTCTTGCTTTTTTTGGATATGTCATGGTTCTGTCACTTTCTAAATAACCACATAGCTCATTGTTTAATGGAACATAACATGGCCATGGTAATGTCAGACAGCCGGAGAGATTGGTGAGATGCTACTCTTTCAGGCTTTCTCTTCACACCTTTCTTTTCCCCATCAAAGCCACATCCATCAAACGGGGAGAGGTGTTGGCAATAGCCGGCCGGTTGGGTAATGGGACTTTCTTTTCATGCAACCTCAAAAGCTGACATGCATATTTCACATTGGCAACTACAGATAAAGCTTCTCTGCTTGCACACAGCACCATGCCCACACCCTGTTTTGTCCCATCCGAGCATGTCTGTGGGTGAAGCAATATTTTATTCAGGTTTAACTGCTAATCTCACATTAACCTCAGATACGTCAAGAAACACAGTGCATCTGCAGGACAGGAAATCAGCTTTGCTGTGCCTCCTGTATGGATTCACACCGTTAGCTTGTGACACCTAAAACCAAGATAAGGCTAATCTCAAAAGTAGACGGGAAATTGTTTCGAGAGAAAATAAAAAAAAATTAAAAAACAGAAAACTCTCAAAACAAAGATCAAAATTAATCTGATTTTTTTTAAAGATCACAGATTAAAACTCATCAAATTCATAAAAACAGTCAGAGACTTGCTTTTCCGTGACGAACGTGAAGCATAGGTGATTTTTAGGTAGCACTGCAACAGGTCTAACTGAGGAAGGAAAAAGAAAAAAAGAAAACAGTGGGTGGGGCCTTTGATGTCTGCTGCATACCAAAATGTTTGAGGAGAACGCAGACTGAATATTTCAGTGTGCAATGGTGGCTGTTGAAGGGAGGAGAGCTCATGTGTGGGGGATGAGAGGGAGGTAAACATTGGTTCTGGGAGAGGTGGAAAATATTAACTATTTGCAGTAGTAGTCAATGCTGTAGAAAAGATAGTGAGGAGTCTTCCTCATCTAGGCTGATTTTTCTCCTCATGTCTGTGATTACAGTGCAGTTGTAACCTGCACCAAACAGGGGCAGTGGGAGGGGGCACTGCCTCAGGCACTGTGTGTATGAATCAGTGTACGTGAGTCTGAACACTTGTTGCATATTTCTTCCTTTTCCTTTTTTCTGTTATAACTAATTTGTGTGTACGTTTGAAAAGTTGTACTCACGCACACCTGTGTACAAGTGTGCATTCAGCTTGCCAGTTTACACTGAAATGGAGGACCATCCACACTCTTTGCCCCGCGAGATGGTTGCAGGTCTTCTGCTGGATAGTGGAGTTAATGCAATCTAACAGTGAAGTTTATTTTGGCGTTATGTTAGAAACAGGGCAGGGTGGTCCAGCAACTACTTT
>JBAMHW010000026.1:13172656-13182714 GCA_037177495.1 Rhadinocentrus ornatus | reverse complement strand
TTTGTTAGTTAGCCTACAGTAGGAAAGCTACGTTGCAACAGTTTTCAGTTGTTACTCTTCACAGAAGTCATACCAGCGGGCGACCGTGCACTTCTTTCAGACGTATTTTCTAAGAGCCACCAGAACCGCAGCATTCTAACACAAAAACATCTCTATTAGAAAATATTGTCATATAAAAAAAAACATAATTATGTATTGTTCTGTACCTCCTCACCTGACGGGACACTCGAAATTCTGAGAGATGTTGACATTTTCACATTTATGATTCTCCACGGCTTCCGTAGTTGTAATAACGCTCTCAAACGGTGAGGTTCCAGTAGAGCACTACTCGGTTGCTTGCAGTATATAAGCGCACCACTAGATGGGAGTAATTCTTACACACTGGGGCTTTAAGATTTAGTGGGAAGCGTCTTTGATAGTCCCAAATAACTGCTGAGCAAACTTTATTAAAATATGCTCAAATCGTTGTTTTTTCACTTTTTTTTTTTATTGAGAAGTGACAAAAAAAAAGGTTAGTTTAACTAATGCCATAACTTACCAAGACTTAAAATGCACATTAAAAGGGAACAAATCACTTTCTGTGCTTGAGAGCATCAATTTTGTCATCCTAAGTTACTACAAACACAAACACAGTTCAACCACGTATTAGTGGCTTACTAGGTAACTCCAAACCAACAACTGTGGACAGCAAAGTGGCCCAGACTGATTTCTGCTCTGGTCCGGACTGTGGAACTGGAACACAAGCTTGGACTAACCCGCAAACTCTCAGCGAAGTGTTTTATTATGTCTGAGATTAGGAGAATAATAATGTTTCATTAAAATCTAATGTGCTTTCATTGCTACTGAGTGTGATTTGTGTCCAAATTTACATTTGCATAAAAAGCCAAGCTGCATGATTGATCTGAACAGAGGTAGACCCAATGAAAAGGAACAATGGTTAAAAAGGGGGCTGCTGTACTATAAGTAATATTTTGTCAAAAAATACAAGATTTTACCAAGATGTCAGGAAATCATGCCAACTACAGAAAAACGTATGTAATATTCTCTCCTTTGATAGCTGAGTGTGCAAGTTTTATCTTACTAATTCATTAACGTGCCTTAATTTCCGCTGTTTCTAGAGTTTAATCAAACATAATGGTAAAGAGGATTTAAAGATGGTTATTTCTTCTATCTAATACATATCAGCAGCCAACTGTAACAAGAAATGCTGTATTTAAAATCACAAACAAAGCAGAACAAAGAGTGCCAACCATGCAGAGTGACAGTTTAGGGATATCGGATCCCTTGTTTGCCTGTTGGAATTAGTTATTTGTTCATTGTGTGCTCTTAATATGCTTCCACATCGAATCCAGATCATGCAGTGTACCAAAGCAAGGGTTTTCCATTTCCAAAACCCAGGCAGACAGGACTCATAATTTTACTTCTACCTTTTATTATTACCTCAATACAAAAACATCAACAAATCACATGGCATCTGCATGAACCAATTGAATTCATTTAGGAGATCAGGATTTTTATTTATTTATTTCAATAAAATCTGCCTGAAAGCAGAAGGGAAAACCCTGCTATGTGAGGTGGTGTGTGTGCTCCTGCAGGGGTCTCACCTCTTGGACAGAAGCTTGTTGAAAGAGAGGAATAAGAGGATTAGTTCTCGGTATGTCAATGTGAATCTGCAGAGAGAGAAAGAGAGAAAAGACAAACACGGAAGCAACGAGCAGGTTAGCACAAGTCTGGCCATCACAGACAGAAACAGAGAGCGAGAGCAACAGTTAGTGGATCGGTGTCCTTAATTGAAGTCAGGCTGGGGTTTGGGTTCTCTGAAATGGACAGGAGTTGTGGTCATGAATGTGAATGTGCAGATGAGTGCCTTTGCATTATAAGATGTCTCGGTGGTAGTACGCGCTTGCGAATGCCGTTGTGCATTTCTGCTTTTGTGAGACCACGCTCCCACCATTTCAGAGTGTTTACCCCACAGATGAACAATACAACAGGCGGATAGATTCGTCAGAAGGGAGCCAGATGGGTGCAGGGCAGCAGCTGGAGCATAGCCAACTGAAATGGTCCGGGCTGTCTGTAAGTGTGTGAGGCTTGTGTTTTTCTGACAGGACTGGGGACTGAGCTGTAACCACAGTCCTCTCCACTCTGGACACCTTACCTCTGTCACCTTTGGCTGCAGCACCAAAAATTCAGGGCTCATCCTAGGAATGTCTATGTGGATCTGATAGCAACATGGAAGAGAAATGTATTAGACACTCACACCCATCCACACAAACACACAATGTAAGTTTTTGACATTTACTTGTGTTCAGCATTGTGAATTTTAGGCTGTTATAGATCAGCAGGAAGAAACCCTTCTGATGTTTTCAAAGAAGCACTGTGAGACTTATAACTCTGGTATAATTCAAACTGGGTCATACTTTCTTTATGATTGTGTCCACACTAACTAAAGAAAGTGGTCTAAGGAGCTAAATTTGGGGATTTCTCATGGCTCCCAATGACGTTTAAATTATGCAGATCAAGTGGCTTTTAGACCAATAAAAGTCACTTTCCTGGAGTTATGCTTTATGGCTTTTAATTGAACCCATTTTAAGTACTTTGCTAGTTATCTTTAACTTCTTTTATGGCGTTTTATAATTGTCTTAAGCCCTTCTCTATTTAACACTGAGTCATGTTTTTATGTCCAGTTAATTGGCATAGAAGTTGTTTTCTCTGCTTTTTATGCATTTATAAGAACACAAAAAAGGTTAAAATGTAAATTTTATGAATTCAATTATTCTTCTTGTTAACCTAAAGCAGTGGCCTTACAATCACTGCACATTTTAGTGCTGAAACACTCTCTTCACTTATTTACTTGGTAATGAATAAAGAATCTCCAGCCTAAAACCTCCTTTAAATACCACTTTCTATCCTGAATTCAGCACAAGTGGTAGCAACGGCACTGCTCAGAGACCATTTTTTCTTAAACACAGCCTCCCGCCAGTCACGTTAAAGGACAGGTAGTGGATGAACAAAGAAACAATGATGGCTGAAGATCTTTGCAAAAAACTGCTGAAAAGCAGTTTGACCAATGATGGAAGTAGCCTCAATAACTCAAGCGTATTAGGAAAATAAGCTTAAAACACAAGGCAGTAAGGTCTTAAACATAAATAATTTCTAAAGTTTACTAAAACTAAAAACCTACAAATGACCATTTTAAACCTCTGTCCCATCCAGTGGTCAAATAATTTCAGTTTTATTTTAGCAGCTGAAGTAATTAAATTCGTTTTCCAACAAGCTGCCAGACTGTTTTTTTTTTCTAATAAAAATCTTAAATGTTGATTAAGTCCAAGCTGGGACATTTTTATAGTGGCTACCTCCATAAGCATATACTGTACACAAGCTGTTTGGGCATGTTATCAGCAACAAAAGCAGATACACAGACATGTGGACGCTTAAAAAAAGATGATGGGCCATCTCTTATGAAGAGAGACAAAAACAACAAGGAACACTTGCATAAATGCATCGACAGCCACTAAAACATATGGACTAAACGCAAACTTTAAGGGGGGAAAAACAGAAATTAAAGAAACCTGCTGTCATGCACAAAAAAGTTGAGTGCCAATCCGCCATATGTGCAAACACAAAATCAGAAAAGGGGGAGAAAATAAAAAAAAAAGCTAAAAATCACTGTTCAGTCCAGAACAAGCAGAATGTGGCAGAAGAAAAGGCTTGGAGGCACGATCCAAACAATCATCAAGACATAGTGTGCCAGAAAGCTGGCACAGTCTGGAGGAAATCAATGGGAATTTGGACAGAAAATGAGGAATGTGTGTTTTTGCGATTGACAGCCCCACTTTGATGTTTCTTATCAGCTTGAAATGAAAGGGAAGTAGTCAAGTGTTAAAATGAAAGAGTCAGCAAAGGGAGAAAGACTGACAGATAAACAGACACAGAGATGGACAGACAGTGAAAGTGGATATTTTCAAGGCCAAAGAAAAGTGTTCATTTAAGCTGCTCATTGAAGCTAGTCTTCTCTTCTCTGTGAACAGAGCTCGACCACATTCCCCTCATGTTACCACAGACATGCACTGACAGTCCTATGAGTACATGGAAAGAAAGACAAAACAACAGTAAAAAAAAACAAATATAACAATCCCTTTTTGCCATAAAACTGCTTCCAGTAATCCTGAAAGCCGCCCAAATTCTGTCAAAAAAAAATCTGTTTGTACATTATTCTGCAATAATGTTTGAAACAGGAGGCAGTTTTTCTGAATAACAGAAAAAGATGTTTGTGGCCCATGAAGTGATAAAGTTGTACAGATATAAGAATTCATGAGCACTTGTGTTGGAACATATACCTGTCTGTATGTGTCTTGATGGTGTTCATCATTGCGGGAGTCGTAGTACTGCTGGATGAAGCCAAAATATTCCTGTCTTTTCCTCTGTAGAACACTTTCTCGCCTCTCTGCATTGGCTGGCAAGTAACCCTGGAGTAGCGACAAAGACACAGAGGAAGAAAGTTAACAAAAAGAAATGCACAAACCAGGAAAAGTAGAGGAGATTTTTTTTTTCAGTTATGATTTTCAGATCAATTTTATTCATTCTGTTTGATACAGTTGGGTTATCAAATCAATATCAAATCATGCTGTATTCAGCTATGTAAATTTTGGGCCGAGTTAAAGGAATTATGTAATTAAGTTGCCTGGAAACTCATTTTTTGGACAGATATAAGCCAGCAAGTTTCCCGTTTTTATGCTAAACTTAACAGAAAGCTGTAGCATTTTTATTTTAGATTTACACAACAGCGAAAAGAAGAACATTTTACAACTCATTCCATATGCAGAAAATTTGACAAACTATACTAGAAATATTTGCTTATACTATTAGTGGTTTAAGCCCAAACGTAAACTAGCAATGGCCTCCTAATTAATATACCTGTCCTTTTTTTCTTTTTTTTCTTTCTTTCTCATGCGTGCACAGAGATGTGCTTGCGGCTCCACGTGGGACTCATTAATTCAGCTCTGCAGACAGTCAGTGAAACAGTCTTTAAAATGAAACCACAGTGTTTTATGTCGTCTGTCTTTTATTTATTCATGTCAGTGGTATTTAATGAGCTTTTATCGTGAGACCTGTTTTAAAACTCTGCTGTGAGTTTGTTAGTAAAGTTCTACAGAAAACCAAACTTCATCACCTGGGATTAAAAACAAGTAGTCTGTGAAAAGAAAACTTTCTGTTGCTTGAGGGCTGCCTTTTCTGTGTGTGGGAATGAGTCTGTCAGACACATAATGTGAGCATGCATTTGTGAGAGAGTGCATCCTCACTGTGCACTCAGCCTTATGTAATTAGGAAAAAGCCAAGTCTAAATTCAACAAACATAATGTGTAGAAAAAGCCAATAGCTGGAAGCAGAGGTTTAAAATATTCACAGAGTTTAAATTTTAAAAACTGAACTCAAACATGACTGCGGGCCATGACAACGTGTTCCTGTGAGGTTCATAAATGGTGCTTTCTTTGTTTAGTTTAATGTTTTAAAAAAAATTATTTTGATTATAACAGATTAAGTGACAAGACCTGTCATTTCACCACTGAGACATCACCATGGCAACAAACAGAGCAAGGCCCACTTTATGATGATGAAATTAGCTTAAAGTTTTGTGAAAATGGGCCTTGTGGTGTTGGGACTGGCTCTGGTTTTGACCAATTTTCACACACTGGATGTTATAAACTAGTTTGGTCAGAAGCTCATCAAGTCATTTTGAAAATCTTCAGCGTGCAAGGTGCTTTTGTTAGTAAATAAAGTTTAAAGTAAAGTAAAGTAAAGTAGTAAACGCCTGACTTGTGTTTTCCTAATTATAGTTCTTTTTTTTTCTTTTTTGCCTTAACCTAAACCAGTACTTTCAATACCAAGCATGGTAAAGAAATTAAGGGAATGAAAGGTAGAAGGTAAAGAAAATAGCCGTCTCTAGTTGGTCTCAAACTCATGTCCCAAGTTTATGTATCATGTGGCTATCCTCCTCAACCTTCTCCAACCTCATTCTAAAGATCTTGTTACTTGCTAATAAATTAGCATTTACTGTTGCTGTCTACCATAACTGCAACAAGTACGTCACTGAGTCAGTAGAATTCTATGCCTTGTTAAGTTGAGTTATGATTAGACTAACATCCTTGTCCCAGTTTACAAGCACTAGAGGGAGATCAGTTCAGCCTGGTATGAGAAATGCCAAGGCCAGCTTGAGCATCACTAATCATACGCATGCAGAAGACACTCTGCCCTCAACAGCATTGTCTGAGTGCTAGCTTTGAGAACTTTGATTTAGTTAAGGTTTACTCAGACTATCATGGAAACATGTTTTCTCAATGTCCGATTATTGTAAACATACATAAACATACTGAAAGACACCAAAAGGTCACTCTTAATTTATTTTATCACAGCATCAAAGTTCCACACGCAGATAACAGGATAAGGCTTGACTCGGTCCACTATAAAGGCCATGACATGTGGTTGAAAACTACTGAAAGCAAGCAGAAGGATTTTGGTTTTCCCTCATCGTTCAATTTCCCCAAAACATCAAGACCAAAACCTCCCTGCTCGCTCTTAGAAAGTGGAGTTGTCAAATTTTTCGCAAACAGATGCTCTCATCATTAGTCAGTCGGTCTCTTGCATTTAATTTTCATCATTTTTAATTAAAATTTAGCATTTTTTAAGAGAACATGTTTGGCTTCTGTTCAGAAACATCTGAGTAACTGTGTTTTGGAGCTGCTTCTGTGGAATCACCATCACACTGAACATATGTACTGGGCCTTAAAAAGTTGCTGTTCTCTGTGCGTGTTTCATATATTGGTGCCGTTTTGCCTTTATCCATTGTTTTTGGAAGCAAGGTGACATTTTTTTTCTTCTTCTTTCTTTTTGGCTACCAAGCAAACAGAAACACATACAAACTATCAATGTTGGACAACAGTCTGGAGGGAAGTCAATAAGAGTAGCAACAAAAAGTTCCCCCTTTATTGTTTTTATTTTTTTTTTTCAGGCAGACTATGCCCAAAGAGACTTCTGGGAGTCTAGAGGATTATTTGCTGCAGAACAGTTTTCCTTGCAGAAATAAACACAATGCCAATCCTTATTTCTTATATACTGCTAGGAAAATATGATCTATTAGTGTGTTAGATTAGAGTGTAACAAAACGTCCATCTACACTGGTACAAAGACTTATGGATCAAATCCAGTCAATAACTAATTAATAATAAAAAAGATTGAAAATAATACATGATACAATAATAACTGGAAAGTCACACTTAAAAGAGAGGACGTGGAAATGTTTTTATTTAACCAAAATTTCTCATTCTACTTTGATGAGAAAAATACTGATAATCAAAGGTGTGGTAACTATGCTACTACCTTGGTAATTATAGCCAAATTAAAAAATATTTAGTTAAAACTCTAAATAGATATTAAATCTACACAATATTTCGCTTTAATGTCTACAAATCAAGATGGTGGGGTTAAGGTATTGTACTGAAAAATAAAGTTAGGTTTAAATTTAAGATAGAAATTCGCGTTTTCAGTATAGTATGAGAAAGTTCAATTTACAGAATGCAGCACAGACTGTTATAAGAACAGATTTTAATTTAAATGTCTAATCAAGCTCAGGAATAAAACTGAAAGATATAGAAGTATAAGTATAAGTCTTCAGATTGATATTTTTATTTTTTTTCAAATCAGCCTGGGATATTCTCTCATATCAATCCCTGGGTCAGGTAATTGTTTTGTGGCAGAATTTCTGATATTGGCAAACATCAAATTGCAATCCAATGAATCAATACATCATTAAATTATTATCAATATTCAATTTTGCCTGATGGAATAAAGGAAAATTAATTATATCAAAAGGAGAAAAGCTGTTAGTTTAAGTACCTAATATGGCACTTTAACATTAGGTCTGTTCAATTTGGCCAGGGATATTTTCTATTTTTTTGTTTTGAATTCAAATGCAATTTAATGCATTTTTCCATACAATTCTAGTTTGAGTTTACAATGTTAATGCCCATGACAATATTTGATTCAGTCGTCTACTAAAATACTTTTTAAAAAAAAGTTTTTTTTAAGGCAAATGTGATTAAAATGTGATTAATCAAAAATAATGATTTATAAAGCCTCTAAGAGTCGAGTCCCAACCCTTAAATGAATAAATAAAGGAGCATACCTCAAAGTCCAGACACCCTCATTTTTCTCACTTATGTTTGTCATGGCATATAAATACACATCCAATATCTCAGTTTTCAGTCCCTGTCAGCACATTTATCATTGAAAGTATTTCCTTCTGTAGGCCCACTCCTACACCTCCTACATCTACCCTCCTCATCACTGCCACAACCAGACTGTCACATGTGTGTCTGCAGAAATCAGACTGGACTCTGGCTGAGAGTCACTCCCTGCCAAAACATCCAGTCGTCACATGTTGAAACAGCTCTACATGCGCACACACATAACCCTTTCATACACGCACCAACACAAAGTAGTGCACACAAGTTAGAAAGCTGTGAGCTGCAGTGTGAGGCGCACACTGCCAAATGAGGGAGAGAAGAGTGTGTGGTCGTGTTGAAGGTTAATGGACAGCTTAGTGGAGGTCAGTCACACTGCAACTGCATTACTGCTCAACAACACAGCAGCACACACTCACACGGGGAAATTTGAAGACTACAGAGTCTCCATTCCCCCCTGCTCTCCTACTCAGATCATAAGCAGATTTTAAGTATTGTTGCTTTTAGCTGCAAACAAACCAACTATTCATGTAGATATCTCAAGTTTTCAATTAGCATAAGCACAAATTATGAAGAAAAAAAAAGCCTTGCCTTCTTTTAGTAAGCATGAAGTTAAAAGGTCCTTATGCTTGCCTAAAAAGGGTGAGCAGAGATTTTAAAAAGAAAAAGATGGACGACTGAAAGTAAAGTGTGAACAAATGTTGGCTCCTAGAAGTGGTGCAAAACATGTCAGCGCAGTTCTTCCTGATTGTGTTAATCAGTCTGCATCCACCCCATCTTTTCATTTTTCCCAGCATCAATCTTCCTCTTAAGGACGCTCCACTTGAGTAGACTAAAAAAAATATGAAAAATATGCTTGGGGAATCCATTTGGGGAATTTAAAGGAAGTGACTTTTTCTAGGTTTCACAAAATTGATTTCTACTTAGTGGAAGCACATTATTCTGGAAGTAGACTGGAAACAGTCCCACTGAGAGCAAAAAAAAAAAAAAAAAAAAGAAGAAGAAGTAGAACAAAATAAATAAATGAAAACTTTCTTCCTTTGCTTAAATAAAAAGCCACTTCCATAATGGCAGATATAATGTCCACCTCTACACAAGTGGCATGAACACTAATGTGCAAGGAGAGTCCAGAAAACCAGACGTTGCTTCTCCTTAGAACTAACATCTAACTTCTTCCATGCATGATATTTGTATGTATAATACATTTCATGTGCAAAACAACCCAAAGTGCTTTAAAGGGGTAGTGCACCCAAAAATGTGCTTTTTGAGCTGTAAACACAGTATTACTTAAATGTGATGAAAACTACATATACTGTTGATAAAAATTAGTTGTTTTTTTTCTTTTTTTTAATTTTAAAAACAGGACTCTAGCTTTCCATCATGCTAGTGAGCTGAGCTGCTGACTGTCAATCATTTCTGCCTGTGCATCCTGGCCCGCCCACTCTTTGACCCATGATTCCCCCAAACCCTTCCAACCCTTTCAGTTTCAGGTATTTTTCAAATTCGGCAGTCGGTGTCGTTACACAAAAAGTAGGGTGTGTAGTTACACTTTAAACAAAACATTAAAAACATTACAGCAAGGGGCAAAAGAAACAATGAATTTGTCATGGGGGTGGTTGGTTGGGCTGGAGATTGCTGTGGAATTGACTCCTTTCAGGTGGATTGCTGTCAGCTGCGGGAGGTGTGGGGAACTGTTTGTATTCTCTCTCCACCACACCTGTCTTGCATCCACAATCAAGAGGCCGGGCATATCAAGCTGCAGGCTGCAGGCCTTCCTTGCCAGATCGTCTGCTCTACTAGGCCTGAGACTGCTCCCGAAAA
>JBAMHW010000026.1:13138401-13157365 GCA_037177495.1 Rhadinocentrus ornatus | reverse complement strand
AAACACTGCTGGGATAGGCTCCAGCTCACCCCGCGACCCCTACTGGGAACAAGCGGTACAGAAAATGGATGGATGGGGTCCTCTCCTTTCCCACTGAGTTCAAAGTTTACAGCTAAACGTGCCTACCTTTGGGACATTTTTAATGCTAAACCAGCAGAACATCTCATTTCAAGGGAGAAACACAAACTCTTTTTTTCTTTTTTTTGCCCTCACATATGAAATCTCAGTTTCCGGAAGTTTCCACCGGCAGCACTTTGAAGTTGAAGTGAACGTTAAAGTTCAGATTCTTAGGCTATATTTTCATTTGCACTTTATTTAAATTTTATGTATAGTTTTTTTTGTAATTTTTTTTATCACC
The DNA here is from genome assembly GCA_037177495.1 of Rhadinocentrus ornatus. Classification (NCBI taxonomy): domain Eukaryota; kingdom Metazoa; phylum Chordata; class Actinopteri; order Atheriniformes; family Melanotaeniidae; genus Rhadinocentrus; species Rhadinocentrus ornatus. The sequence goes on along the minus strand of JBAMHW010000026.1, from coordinate 13,157,007 downwards.
AGATCATTTTATTGATCTATTTACCACTTTTTCAGTTGTTTTTTTCTTTTGAGTGTCTCTGATTTTGTTGTAGCAAAATTGAGTTATTAATGATTTTTGTGTTAATGAGCCTGACTTGAGCCTTTAAATTCCTACTAGCAGCTTGATTTCCATGAATTGTTAGCATGTTTGTAATCTTGTTTTATGTGCAGAATCACATGCACATAAATAAATGTCTCTGTGAATATTACATTGCATCATGTCACATATTTGACAGGGTTTTTGCTTCTTAAACTGAAAGTGGATGTGATTTAGTTATTGCATATAAATCAAACTGAAATGAACATCAATTTATCCAATAAAGTGCTAATATTTGAATAGGCCACTTTGTACTGGAAAAGTAGGGCCCAAGGTCAAAAATGTTAAGAACCCATGTTTAGAAAGTATTAAAGTCAAAAGATAAACAACTAATAACTATCTTTTAGGGCAGAAATAAACAACACTTTTTAGTTTTGATCTTAATCAGGACTTCCCCTGATATAAACTTAATTTCTGCAATTAAAGAATACTTTATAAGTACGAACACAAATGTGGCTGGCAAATCGTAATGAGAGCTTACAGCTGCAACTTCCACTAAAACTTGCCAGGAAAAAAATGATTATTGACTGGAATGTTAAAGGTTAAAATGAAAAAGATGCAACACATTAGGAACACTGCAGTTCCAGAGCTGGTTCAGAGCCAGAGCCTATGTGTTTTAACCATCAAAGGATTGGCTTTAGTCCTGAAAAACTGCCGCTCTTTACTGGTCCAGAACAAAGAAACGGTTTATGTCAGGAGCTGCAGGAGGGATTATGAACAACCAACCAGACCATCTAAAATGTTTTGACCGCCATGTTGAAAAATCCACAGCTAGTGTGACGTTTAGTTTTCTTAAATCAAGGAGGGGGGACTTCAACATAACTGAGGTCAAAGCAGAACATAACCTCATTTTCTCAGCGATTCTCTGTCTTTCGTGTTGTGTTTGTGAATGCCACCAGAAGTAGAATGTAAAGCAGCATTCACAATCATTGATTTCTAAACAGCAACTTCACCAAAAACTTTAAGATGTTGTAATGTCACCAGCTGGTGTTTAAAACTTCCACTAGAAGCAGAGTAGAAATCCTGTTTGCAGCACCATTTACAAATACTGTTCACAACAAGGCTTTCTAAATGGCATTCACCAACATTGACTTTTGTTTTAAAACAATGTTTAAATAATAGATAGGTGATGTTAAACAAGCACAGCTGAACTTTGGCAGATTTTCTCAGTGTCGCGCCCCCTAACAATGCTTAATTCAGCATCCATATTGCATCCTGACTACTCTAACTTATCTCAGTCAGTAAACGTTAGACGCTGTTGACTTTTGCCTGATTTATTGCACTTGTCTTTCATTCTTTCTTGTCCCATTCTTCCTCTGATAATGTCCTCTTGTGTTTGTTTGATTTGCTGTGAAGATGACACCAACACTGTAATCTGTTGCTGCTTTGCGGCGATGCCTTTTCTCCCTGCACTGTGGCTGTCTACAGAAATTCAGAATACAGTGGAGCAGAGAGTGAAACATGTATGAAAAGAGACATTTAAAGTGATGTAATGATATGATTCTGTTTTGGCTCTTTTTTGGCTGTGGAAAACTGAACCAACTCTAGCTCTGAACTCTAGCACCAGGCCCAAACTAGCACTGCATGTGCTTGGGTTAAAAAGGGACAATTTAGAGCTTGAACAGAGTATACATCTGATGAATACTTCTATCTTAATTGTGCTCCAAAAAACAACTTTCACAACTAGAATCGCATTCAGACTGATAAAAGGGATGAACACTGTCTGAACTGACTGAAACTATGGATCACAGAAGCCAAACTGACCGAGTGAGAGCTCATAAAAATCAAAGCAATATGAATAAAATCTAATGAATTCAAGGAGAGAAAGGTTGTGTATTTCTCTTACTGTATGTGTTTATGGTAGAATGTGTACCTGCATCTCTTCCATGTCTACTTGTCTACCTGCCTGTCAGTCAGCCCACCTGCTTGTGTGCACAATTCTGTGAAGGCCGGTAAGAAGAACAGAAGACAGTGAGAGAGGGAAGAAGTGCTGTCAGTCAGTGCTGGCTGAGCAGGGAGCTGAAGGGAGCATGAGCGAAGACGGTTGGCAGGCTGGAGCCATGCACTATTCAAGCATCATCCATACGGATCGCGAGCACTGGGGCAAAACACCACAAGGCATGCAACACCACACACGTTTATGCATGAGCATACCATGCACACCCTTGAAACAGGGGCTTTGAAATACAAATGCAGCACTAAAACTTTAAATGCTCCCACTGTAAGTTCATTTTTATCTTATGCTCACTGTATTCCAAAACAGTGATTATGAAGCAGATTGATTGTATCCGTTACTGGGTACCATCCTGAGCATTTTTTGGCCACTGAGGTCAGACAAACAATACAATGAGGACGACCACCTTTATCATGCAGTGTATTAAAAAGTTAAGCTCCCTTTGTATAAACTCTAAACGCTTTGCGAGAGTCCTGAATGGTCCAACTCATCTAAAAGGACAAAGCAATAGCACCAAAGAGCAGACGGCTCATAAACTAATGGGACTCTTGTAAAAAGATACTCCCTCCCTGGATTACACCTACCCAGGAGGCCTGATGGATGGTACAGATGGCTGTGAGGGGACACTGAGCACAGAGGAATGCACAGGTGGGACAATGTGTCCAGAAAGGTGCATGGTTTTGCTATGAAATAAAAATTTGCACATTCATTTGTCAAGATGTGGACGACTTTGCTTTGATGAAGCCTACAAGGTCTTACAGTCTAAGATACTTAATTAGTGAATTTTCAAGTCCAAGTGAAGGACTCTGAGAGTAAAGCAGCTATTATTTCTAAATGTGGGGCGACTGGTTTGTATGTTTTGCAGCATTCAAGGTCTGTTCATTGGTCCCAAATAAACCTATTGAACATCTAAACATGGGGTACAACAGAGCAAAGTAGTTCAGTTTACTGCAACTCTGACACACTTCTTAGAATTTGATTAATATTATATTTAATTTTAATTCTAAATGAAAACAACTCCTTTAAAGAAATGTGGTATTGGTTTGCAGCCTTCAAACATGCATTTGATAAAATGCCAGAAAATCTTTGCACTATGCAGGGCTCAAGATGTTCTGGGGAGTAAAACCTTTCCCCCATGCAGTGAATACAGACTGTTTCCATCTGGTCATGGATATATTCGGTCCAGATGTAAAACAAACAGTTTAAAAACTCATTTGTCCCTCCCTACTGCCATCACCTTGCATGAGGTAGCTCACCTATTGTGCCTAGACTGCTTTTTACATATGAAATATGTTCTGTGTATGCCATAAGGTGTGTCCCAATTCAGGGTCTGCACACTTCCAAGTGTGGATTCGTCGGCCACATACGTCATCACGGTGCGCGAAGTACTGTCCTAATTCACAGAATTTAAAGAACCCTCCGGACCCACCTTTTAAATCCGCACTTCATTTGGCCTCAAACGAAGGATGCTGGTTATGCATCCTTCGTGGCCTCTTTTCTCCCAGGATTCATTGCGCAAAAGACGGTGGTGAACTGTCGGTGTTCAGCGTCCACTGAAGAGTCCTTGGAGTAACTTCAGAGGTTTGACTGATTCAACGTCCTGTGTTGTTGCTATGGGAAATTCTTGTTGGCTAGGTAGGCTGTCCTAGTTCACGAACGTTAAGCGGACTTCGAAGTGTGTAGACCCTGAATTGGGACACACCTATAGTCTGTATGCCTGTTTTTATGTTGACTTTTGGCTGCACACAAAATTACCCACGTCAATAAAAAAAGTTTAATTTACTTTAAATCAGAGCATTTTTGGAACTTTGTATAACAGGAAAAATATATTTGATTGTTACTGTTTGACAGTGAAAACAACTCTTGTAGGTAAATTCAGCAATCACTGTCATGTATAGAGGGGCGGACAGCTCAGTGGGTAGAGTGGTCATCAAGTTGTATCCCGAGGGTTGCCAGGAGAGCTCGTGTCGAGGTGTCCCTGAGCAAGACACTAAACCCCAAATTGCTTCTGATGGGTCATGGTTAGCGCCTTGCAAAGTGATTTGGAAACAATGCAGGTTTTCATATTAATGAAGACATCCAGCTTTTTAAAAACATTTAAACAAACTAAAAAGGGAATCCAAACATAGCTGACTCCGGGATTTTTTTTAATTTTTTTTTTTTATAAAAAAACTAATATTTGACATCTCTCAGGATGCATCAAGGTTCATCTTTAGATGCAGGGAATCATAGCTGAATCATCAGCCCAGCAAAAATCTGACTTTCCTAATTTGAGCTCGAAACTATGCTCAAACCTGGCTGCTAAATATTACAAATAATATAACATTATCGTGTTTGATATTAACATATAATCATATTAGAGTTACATTTTTTATAAGCATGTAGTTATACTCTTGCCATAACCTTTGCGTTAATATATAACTTCCCTGACTGTTTGAGAAATCAGCAGCAAAATCCCGTGAAACAAGCCTGTGTAGTAATTAACCATGTATATCTGAACATCATTTAGCAGTTAATAAATGCAACATTTACCATGTCTTGTCAAGCTGCCATATTGTGACATTTTGTCTTAAATAACAAACTAGTAAATTGCTTAATTTTGTCAATAAGTTGTGGAATTAAATTAAAACTGGCACTGAACACAAAATGTCTTCTCCTGCAGACGAGGCAACACTTCACAGTGGCCAGCAAAGAAAAGGTGTCCACAGAAACATCTGTGATCAGCTCAGTCAAGCTGATTAAAAGAAGAAAGGCAGAGCAACTCTCATGAAAGACCACATGGCGTAACATATGAATAAACTGAGCCAGACAATCTGGAAGAATACTGACATAGGAGACAGCTGGTGGTTGGACCAAGCTTATTAAGTCAGGTGTTACGCCTTGGGACAAGCTAGGAGGCACACACACACATTTGAACATGTATGCACCATGACTGTAAGCAAGGTTAGTACGCATGGCACAAAAAAAAACAAAAAGGAAGGGAAATAATAAACCACTGTTCTTTCAGTTCCTCTTTCTAAGAATAGCAGACCTACAGAGCTCTGCGTCCATGTTCTCTGTAGCATTTATCAAATAAACTCTCCTAATGTCCTGCTGACTCAAATGAAAACCCCTCTCTTTGTAGATGTGCCATTTTTTCTACTGGTCTACTTACTTACATAGTCTAATACAGCATTATCTCTTCACTCTCCAAGCCGATGACACACACCAGTGAAATTGTCACACATGAACAGTGCTTTAAGGCAAGCCATTAGGACAGAGTTAAATTGAATTACATCTCCACTTCACACTTTGATGGCGTCTATTAACTTTGCAAACAGTGCTGATGGTAAGTCTATCACATGGTGACTGCTGTGTAACAGGATTGCAGCGTTGCCGAGTGTGGAGCAAGCAAACCGTGGCAGAAAGCAGAAGGGCTCCTAACCAGGGTTGCAGCAATGAGAACGATGGTAGTAATGAAGGAGCGTGCTGTGGTGCTGCAGTAGGAACAAAGAGCAGCAGCTCCCCCAACAGAGTGTAGAAACATAGTGACAGGCAGCGAGGCAGTAAGAGGAAAGTTGTTTTCGATAAGGTTGAACTTATTTGCTTATTTTCTTTGTTCTTTTAATTGGCCTATAGCTTCTTTGTTATTGTGTCATCCTTATGGTGATGGCCCCAATATATTTAGTGTGTGTTTGTGAACATGTGGGAGAACAGGCATGAAGTCGAATCTGCCTCATATAATGAACACATAAAGAGCAAACTGAAAGGATGGGAAAAATGCAAGGAGAAAGATTAAAATGAGAGGAACCGATGAAAAGGGCAAAGTGAAAGGGAGTAAGGATAAACTCTGAAGAAAGCACAGACACGAAAGGATCATTGCCATAGCAACAGCAGCATTTCTGGAGTCCGGCATGATGTCAGATGCTGGCTCTTGGCCTTAAAATCTATTAAAAAAATGTATAAAGTCCAAAAATTTGACTAACTCTGACACAGATCAAGTGGCTCACAGCAAGTATACAACACCAAAGACAAAGCGCACAAATACATAAACAAACACAAGCAAAAGCACTGCAATTCAAAAATTATAAACTCCAGAAATCACATCAGAAAATACAGAACTGCATATTGCAATCTGTTTACTTTCACTGTAAACAACAAGAAGCGTTAGGGTTTTTATAACTAAGCCAGTAGCTTGTTCTGATTCTGAACAAAAACTATAAAAGCAGTGACTATGAACTAAATGTGCCTTTTGTAAACCACTATCACAGACCCCAAACACAAAGTGGCATCACACAAGGACACCTCATTCCACACTTTGACTGTTAAATCCTGTTCAGAGTTGCTCAGGCCTGGAGGCTGTCACACCTGCCATCAGGCAAGAGGAGGGGGTTAGACCGGACAGGTTGAAAGACAGAGAGACAATTATGAACCACCTGTGTCCACTATAAATTTACAATTTAAAACATCTCTGTATTTGAACTGTTGGAGGAAATCAAATAATTCAGAGTGCATTTAGAGGATGTGAATAAGGTCAGTGGAAATGTTAAAAAAAAATATTAAAAATAAAATACAAATGTCCACTAACTTGCCAAAAAAAAAAAGTTTGCTTGAGGAAGAAAAAGTTTGCAGTCAGTCAGGTGATCCTAAATTCTGTAATCCTCTTCACCACTATCCTGCAGGATTCATTTACTTGGACAAAATGCTTCAAATGTGTCTTCTTGCGTAAAGAAGGAAAAAAAATAAATAAAAAATACGTAGCCATCTTGAACCAATGTAAAGCATCACCTACTTTTGGTAGGGGAATTTTTCAACACAGATAATGATTGCCAGTTGACATTAACTGGCTGACTGAGGCCTGACTTTAGGACACAATGGTTATCATTGAACCAGGCTCAGAGCTCAACATAATAATGGATATGGCGAATTTTCAGTATGTGAGTGCATCTCTCATATATGATTCATTTTTTTTAGTTCATAACCACTCTCTCTCTTTATATATCCCGCAAGGTAAACGCATTACAAGAATACAACCTGCAGGATAGTGGTGTAGAGGATCACAGAACTTAGGATAACCTGACTGACTGCCGTGGAAAACGGGGAGTCCTGTGGAGGTTTGTACCAGCTGTGATGGCCTCTGGCTGAGGGATGAAATAACAAATGAGGAATTATTTGATGTTGTAGGCGGTGAATCAAAAACACTCGGAGCAGCTTGAGACTTTAGTCTGCTGGTCCGGCGGACTTACGTCTTCTGCTCTACATTCTTCCTCACAAAAAAAAACAAAAACACTACAGACCCTGGAGTCAGGAGGGTTTTTTCTCTTCAGTGTAGTTTGAAGTTTGTGTAAACAGACGGTTTAGTCCTCGGCCTGAACTCTGTAAAATAATTTTTTTACACCCAGGAGCAATACAGTAGTGGCCCTCTTTATTTTCTCTTCTGCCTTGGTTCACCAGCCTCCATCGTTCACTCTGTTATCTCTCTCCCTTTGACGCGGACAAGGGGACTCTAATCAGGACCGTGACACCAACCAACAGCGTGACGTCACAGCTGAAAGTACTGCAAGATGGCGGTGCCCTTGCCACAAAAACAGCACTTTTTTTTTCTTTTAAATGTTATTTGTCACGTTTGTTATATATTTATTGGTAAGAATAAGACTCACTCTAGTAAATAATGTTAACTTGATTGACTGTTTCATTTCCACTTTAAAGCCCATATGGGACTGGCTTTTTTTCCCCTGGTTTCCAGAATTTTCTTGCTGAAGTGTCTTTCTAGTGACTGAGCTTACAGTGGGTGACATGTTCAGGTTCGCTCAACAGACACGCTCGCCTCAGGACATCAGGAATAATTAGCTGAGATCAAACTGACATCAATCACCCTTCTCTCACACATCAACAGGTCGTCACCTTCTAAACGACCTTACATGCTAAACAGACTCCTGTCACAACCTGTCACAAGGCTCAATGAGAAGACAGCAGGACAGAGTCAGAGAGACAAAGACGAGAAAACTGACAGGCCAGTTAAGGATCTGTATGCAGAAGAGATTGGGACGGGTGTGCGTCCCCTCAGTGCAAGGCTAGAAAACTACATCAAGGGGTGAGAGTTGATAGGCTGTTACGCTGACCAACACAGTCAGATGCAGATAAACACACATGTGGACTCGAGAGAAGCAGCACTGACATGGCAGAGAAGAAGGGGCTTGGCCCACAAATTTGGCTGCCTGTGCAATTAATTACACCATTCAAGAGAAGAACCAGCTAATGGATCATCGCAGCCCCCGTCGTTTGCGATCAAGGACAGCCGGTCACATTTCAATTTTACACAAGGGGGGCGTCATCCCCGCTGATACCATCTACTGCTATGTGTATGAATTTGTATGAGTGTAAACGTGTCACAGGCAGCAAACAGGAAGGGTGACCTTCCCATTTAGGACAAGGCGTGGAACCTGTCTGATCGTCTTACCGTTCCATCTTACTCAGTAAAACTCCCTGAAAGCAAGTGTGACATCATTTTGAGGAAGCAGATGATTTGTTTACTTTTGCATCAAAAATCATACGTCCACGATATTTAAAATTCCTCTGGATGTTAGCAATAAAATTTTTTTAGATTTTCTGAATTCTCATCGTGTCCCTTTCTCTGGAGATGCAATGACCCCATTTCCCCGCGGGGATCATTAAAGTTTTATCTTATCTTATCTGCCCCATCCTTCTCCCCTCCCCCATCACCATCGCCTCGCAGCACTCCCCCCCCTCCCCCAACCCCTTTCTCCTCCTCCAATCCTTCACTTAATTATGTCCCGTGAATGAAGTTCATCTTTCATGCTGCCAGCAGCCGGCAGCGTGGCTCGCCTATCTAATCATGGCACAGAGACTAAACTAAATTTAGACAGTCAGCATGTGACGCCTGGCAGACCCTAATGGGGGCCGACATCTCGAGACACTGCTGATGTACAAGATACGCTTCGCTAGAGCCAGCTGCAATCACTGTTGACCAACACCAAAGACTTGTAAACAACTTTGCGTTGTTTATAAAGATCTCTCACACAATGAAGCAGTGGGATGACGAGGGTCTTTTCCTCTTAATCAAATTTACTGGTTACATTTAAGGATCTTAAATTATGCTACCAGTCTGTGTGTCTGCACATCAAAGCAATATACAAATAAAAAGTAAAGCAGCAGAAAAGTAGTGTAAGCTTACCAACTACTACTTAAACTGCAAACTTAGCAGTCGGAATTGTTGATACTGTCAGGGTGTACATGCGCAAAACCCTTTTTCTTTCTCAAATAAGCTAATTTCTTCCTGATGACTTATTTCAGTGCCTTGCAGAATCCCTTGAATAGCTAAGTTCACGAAAACTGTTTTCTTGTAGTAATGCTTAGCATAATTATTTAAAATAACACCCCACACTGCAGTTGGTGAGTGTAGCTGAGCCTCGGTGAATGTTGCATCTCACGGACTTGTGAACCTGACCTATCAGAAATAATGGTTTCTCATATGTTATAGGACTACAAGACAATCATTAATTGTGACGTAGATTAAACAGAACAGAAAGCTTACGGTAAACAGTCGGACAAATCAGAAGTTGTTCTATGAAGCCAAAATTTCTCAGTGTTAAGATCTTTTCTCTGTTTGTGCTCATTTCTTTTATTTGTCCTTTAAATCCCAACAGCTTAACAAATTTTAGGGTCTTAACTTAAGTATAGGACCAAGTTTAATGACAAAACTTTAAATAATATATGAAAAGAAAATCTTGGGGAAAGATTTCAGGGCTTCATGCAAGTGATTTTACGGGAATTTAAGGAAACATTAATCTGGACTTTGTTTCAAGCACCCAGGCACCCTCAGTGTAAAATATAGTACTTCAGTTTCAGTTGTGTCCCTAATCCAAGAGCTCTTAAATAACTTCTCCCTACTATGAAAATACCTGCTCTGTTTTTAATGTTGGACCACAATTTCAAAGTAAGCAAAAGAAAAAAAAACAGCACATCAGAATATGAATGTGTGGAGAAATAAAAGAAAGAATCCAGATGATATACTGACATCAAATTTCTTTACTGTCATACATCAATGACAGTAAAAACTACTACTTGATTCTAAGGCTTCCAGAATGTTTTATTATCAAGTCATTTAGGGCTGCAACGATAGGTCGACTACGGTTGACAATAAAAATAGTCGACAACGAATTTACCCGTCGACTATTGTCAGCAAAAAAAAAAAAAAAAAAAAAAACCTACAGAGTGAGACATCGCCTTCTTTTACTATCTCTGCTGAGTTGCACATGCGCAATGAAGTCCACCGGGGGTAAAATATGGCGGTCGACCAGGAAACAAAACGGCTGCAGAAGACGTGAAAAGTCTGAGATAACTTCACGTTAAAACTTACAAAATAAATTAAACACATGTGAGATTTGTAAAGCGGACCTTGCGTACCACGTAAGTACGTCCGCAATGCTCGAATATTTGAAGAGGAGGCACGTCGGCATTACATAACCTCATGCAAGATTTCAAAGCTGAAAGTGAAATAAGAGACATTTAATAATTAGATACATAATCCGATTGGTCGACTAGTCGTTTTGATAGTTGGTGACTAATTGACTATCAGAATAGTCATTAGTTGCAGCCCTAAAGTCATTAAATCAAAGGTTTCTGCCTCTTGGGAAGATGTACTTCAAGATAACGCTTCTCACATTTGAATTCTGCCAACAACATCTCACTGGCTCATTTTACAACAAAACTGTATGGAACGCTTGAAAAATGTAGAAAACAAGGATATCCATTTATCATTTACACATTTTATCAACCTGGACTGTCGAAAATTTACAATGAAAGGCTTTTTGTGACAAATATTTCCATTAAACCCTTTTAAAAGAGGCTGAGCTAAAAAGAAAATGTTGGTTTTGCTCTGAAGGCAGAAAGTTCAAAATTTGAGATTTTTACAATATTGCAATAAAGAACACCAACAAAAATGTAGAGTTTTAAAAGTCAGTTAAACACCTGATAGATTCTTTAATAAATTAAGATAAGATAAATAATTTTAATATTACATTTCTGTGTATCCTGGTTCCCATCCTTGCTACCAGCTATGCTGGCCCTACTGCACACAGGTGCTACACGAGTAGAAATCCAGCTTAACAGCTTTTAACTCCATTGAATCAAGGCTGTTACTGCTCTGTCTGCTTTATAATCACACATAACATGCTGTAAATTATAGACCAGTCATGGGCTTGACCTCAAAACTCAGCATGTGCACTGAGGCATCGATGTAGTTCATCTTCTTGACACAAAGGCATTAGTGCAACAAGTTGATCTGTTGCCGAAAGTTAGTTTCAAAGGACACAAAGTCAACTGTAGGTCCTACGAGGGTTTCATGGCCACTAGGGTAGGGAAGTCTCTGGGGTTGGATAAACAATAAAGGCCTGTCGTGTGGTTAGAACAAAGACTTGTCATTTGCAACCCCCCCCCTCTCCGCTTGTAATCTATATAACCAGATGGCTGGATGACTTCCCCTCTCACAGCATCATTAACAGCACAGCTGGCAGAAAAAGTAACAAGCAAAAGAGTGAGAGAAAATAAAAACTAGACAAAGACTACAGCGAGTTAGTGGAACAGTGATTCCAATATGCTCGGTAGCGCCAAACCTCGGGTGAGGATCTCTTACCCAGATCTGTGTTGGGCCCAGCCAGCAACTGCTTGAACTTATCCAAACGGGACGCTTCCCTCTCCGTCATGGCAGGGGTGCCGGATGTGTTCTGGTCGGCCATGCGAGCCACGAGTGGGATGACGGGCGGCCGGTGGGGCAGAGACTGCTGTCTGTGGAGGGCTCCGCGCTCACCAGCTGCATCTGGTGAAATAGAAATGAAACCAAGATGGATTATATAAACACCCACACAACAAATAGTGGGATTTCAGATAATGTTGGTGCTGTTTACATTTATATTTATGCTGAAGTAAAGTAAAACTATAGGAAAGTTTTATTTAGGAGAAGTTTTCACAGCAAATATTTCTGAAATGAGTTACTCAGTTTCCTAAATTTAGATTTATGAAAATGTGAATGTAAAAGATACTGAGATGATTTAAAAAATAAACAAAAAATGACTTTATATGTTCATTTATCTGGTAACTTTGATGGAAATGCAAAGGGAGGAATCCTGTTGGTTTATTTTCAATGCAAGAAAATAGATAGGCAAGTGTAAACTTTCAGTTAGCTTCAATCTGTTCAATATAGTTTACAGTTACAAATATTCAGCTGAGAAAGTAACCAAGTAGACAAAGTTGTGTCTAAAAAAATAATCTTTTTATAATGGCTTTCCAGCACAGAGAATAATCATACTGAATCATGAAGTGCTTCCCGTTTCCAATCCCCACTGATTGATCTAGGTTTTTTTTTAAGATAATTAATAATGAGCTTCAGCTAACATCTGAGCATAATAAGGCAATTAATAGCAGTGCTGCTGCTGCTGAAACACAAAAAGTGAAAGGGGAGTAAAAACAGGGCACGGCCAGGCAAACAGGGGATGATCTGTGCTGCTATTACAGATCCTCATACGTTAAATGGCCGACTAAACCTTTAGCCAAAAGCATCCTCAGTATCCACAACAGCTTATGGAAAACCAGCACCAGGTTTTCAATGCCACATTGTTCATGTTTCATTCATCTGTCATCACATGCATGTTTGATCAATGAAGGCTTGTGGGGAGCGAAGAGTCACACACAAGAAATATTCTGTCACATTTTGTTGCATCTCAGCAGGAACTACTGAGAGCAGGGTCTCACCACAAACTTTTATTACTTCTCCACATGTACAATCAACGGACTGTAGACATGTTTATTTATCAAATGGTGTTTGGCTCCAAACAAAAGTTACAACCTCTATGATGTCGTGTAGTCTTCAGCACAGCAGATATGAGCAGAAAGCTGTGCAGTATGACTAAACACAATTATTTTATTTATCTAATCACTCAATTGCTTTAAAACCTGGTAAGGCAAAAAACATCAATATGGTCACAGAAAGAATTAATCACATCTTGATTCAAGGGATTCTACAACATATGTATGCTGCAATTCTAAACAAAGACAAACCTTTCTATCGTACTAGATTGAGCAAGCAGGCATGCATTTCCTTGACTCTCTTTATTTCTAGTTTGTTGATGTAACCCATTTTCTTGCCTTTAGTTTTCTCCCTCCTTTGAAAAAGAATCAATTACTGTTTGGTCATAGCAAGATAAATAGTCTAGACATGACAAACAGCAGCTGCCATCAACTACCCAGATTATGAAATATCGACATCAACTGTAGAAAAACTCATATCGGTCGACCTCTATTTTAAATGTAACATTATTGTTTGGCTTTGCAAGTATTTATTGATCCAGCTGGTAATAAATGTAGCAGCTGTCAATTGCTCGTTTTGCAGTGAGTAGTTTTACTTGTTAAGTATTTCTGTTTCTAGCGTTAAGGCCCTGCAATAGACAAACAGTAATTTAGACTTCCAGGCTCCACATGTTCCCCCAGAAGTGCTGCAAATTGAAAGGAGAGTCACGCAAAATAAACTCAACAGACACAAAAACTCCCAAGTTGGTGGACTTGAACATGAGGACAGATTTTCTCTCTGTTGAACAGCACTATGCCAAAATTTATAAGAGTCCCAGTCAACAGTTCGTCATGCAAGAGCAAAACTACAAAACGCCTACTGCCCACAGAACTGCACAAACGCCCCATAACAATTAAGCAAACTGGCAGACTGCCGGTTTTAATATCGTTTTCCCGTTTTTACAAGACCAAATAAAAGGCTGCAAATCTGTTCTCAAGTACTTTATTTGCACTTACAAAAATGAAAAAGATTATTACAGCAGGCAGCATCAACTTAGTAGTGGAACATTTTGTGTCATTTTAACAAAATGTCCATTTAACAAGTCAACTTTTAAAAGACCAAATTAATGAGGAAGTTAAGTCGTTTTCACTTGTTAGTCACAATGCAATAAATAGACTGAAAGAGAGAAACAAAACACACACCTGCAAGTACAAAAATCATGGAGTGCTTCCCCCCTGTCTATGGCCCAAATGCACCTATTTGATGGACGGATATTACGCAACACACCAGAGTAAAGTACAGTAGAGAAGAGAAGAGAAGAGAAGAGAAGAGAAGAGAAGAGAAGAGAAGAGAAGAGAAGAGAAGAGAAGAGAAGAGAAGAGATTGCTGTGCAACTTTGCCTGTGTGTCGTCTTCTCTAGAAGATGACAGAGATAATAGGAGTTGCCTGAAGGCAATGTGCAGCTCATGCTATCTGTATCTAAACACAGCGACAGTCAGACTAGCAGACACCCAGAAAGAAAGGCAAATGACCTGCCAGACAGAACAGCAGTCAGCCACAACATTCACAAGGTAAAGCATCAACATCAGCCATTGATGCTGGTGCTACAGCTTATACAGATACAGTGTTGCTCTATAATGTGGCAGTGCCCCATTTTAAGGTTAAAGAAAAAAAAAGTCAAGTCAAGTCAAGTCAAGTTTATTTGTATAGCCCTATATCACAACAAAGTTGTCTCAGAGGACTTTACAGAGAGAGAAAAAGGTGAAACACTGAGATGGCATTCAAGACAGGTCCAATAGTGACACCTCAATAGCTGCAGCCCTGACAGAAAACACTTGTTGAGATTAAACAAAGTGCTCAAAAATCAGGAACTAACTGATCAGGACGAGGTGGAGGGAAGAAGTGTCTTATTGCTGCATTTGATGATCAAGCATAAAAGTAGAGGGAAGCAAGATAAGAAGAAGCAGTTGCCCTTGGGACTACTTTGAAAACTGCTCTTCATTAAAATGAATTTCTTCTTTCTTTTTTTTTTCTTTCATCACCATTTCACTAAAAACACACGGAAATCTTCCATCATGTACATTTTCTTACTTTATAGAGCTTTAACCTTTTAAAAAAAAAAAAAAAAAAAAACTACTTTTAATTGTTCTTATTCTTTTCTTTTTTATTACAAAATTTGAGTAAACTGCAGTGCATCAATTCAGGTAGAATCAGTCTAAAAAGCAAAGCAGGTGAAATCATATTCATGAGTTGTGAAGAAGTGTAAAAATAATGACAGCAACATCAAGTGAATTAAACTGAAATCAATAAAGCCTGTTTTTTAGTGCAGAGCGAGTCCAATCAGAGCACAACATTACGACAGCTTCCATTCTCTGCTGTACTGCGCCTGTATTGTTTGGAGGAAGCTCAATACTGGCTGAATGTGATAACACAAATTATCTGTGAGGCAGCAACGACTGAATGCACAATGCATAATGCTGATGGAAAACACTTTATAGTTGGAAAGTTTAGATTGCAAAAGTAAGTCAGTGTGTTGTTGAGTGTGTTCACTTATCTTATTGGAAACTTCAGAAACCATCAATGTTATTTGTGTAAAGTGTGAATATTCTCGCCGTTTCAAGTTCACTGACCTTTAGGTGACCCGATTGGAGCTTCGCTGTGGGATTTCACCAGACGGCTATCAGTGTAAGGGCTGCTCTGCGACGCGAAGGGCACATCAGGACTGATTGCATCTGCTTCCTCCACCCTGCTCTCCTCATCTTCTTCATCATCTTCCTCCTCCGCCACCTCCTCTTGCGTGTCCTCTTCTCTTTGATCCAACTCTGTTGTGTCATCCTGCCTCTGTCTCTCCTGCTGTTTACTATGATTCTCAATCACCTGTGCAGGTCACACAAACACAAAGTGGGACAAAGGTGAGCCTGAAGTTTTGCAGACTTCAAACAGGAGTTCTTACACTCCACACATATACTCCCTGATTACGGTGTCATCGTAGTGCATGCAACAACAGTCCAAGAAAACTAAGTTTCAAGCTAATGGATCTGTTCACCTTATTGGCCGTCTCCATGACGACCTCAATATTAAGGTTCTGTGCAGCCATGGCCAGCAACTCATCGTCGTCATCCCCGACATCCCAAGCATCACTTGTTATGCTCTCAAACTCCTGGAAGGTGGTTGCCTTCTTGGGCTTGCCTGGTGTGGCTGGAGGAGGCTTGTTGCCAGCTTTAATAAGACTGAAGGACAGACACAGAGAGCAGAGGAAAAGACTAAATTAATCATGTATTAATCATCCTAATGTTTTATGGTTTGAAATATTGAGTTAACATGATGATACTGGTTTTAAATTTAAACATTTTCCTTAGACAGCACTTCTATCCAAGATTTTCTATCATGCTTCCTGAAGTTTCACTTGTGTTTCTTAAAGTAGTCCAAGGTGCATTTTGAAATGTGAACTTGGATCATCTTGCTGTTTCTGTTTAGTTTCAGTTCCTTGAGTGACTGCATGGCATTTACAAGCACAACTTGCTGAGATTTAGCAAACTAACTCCTTCCTTTATAGCACAAGAAGTTGTGCCCATCATAGGCTGCCACAAAAGCCAAAACCAAAAACTTATTTTCATCAAATGATGCCCCTTCTCTTTCCAGGGATTTCATAATTAAATTAGATTAAAGAGCTCAACAAAAACCTCACATTAGGCTGTGGTTACTTTCCCTTGTTGATCCAGCTCATGCCTCAGTCTAGTACAGTAGAAGAGTGCATCACCATCATAGTGTTGTTAAGGCTATGTACATGGTTTCCATACTGGCATGCACAGACTTCAGGCTACATTTGGGCTCAGCTGGGTTGCAGCTTTGCAGTCTATCTTCAAAACCAGCATAGCTGTTGTACTGCTCGTCATCTCTTTAGTCTAGTATGTTGTTAATCTAAATAGAGACTGATCCAGGCACACACTTGGTGTGCAAGTTTGCAGATATTTGGGAGGGGCACTGGCATTGGAAGAGAGACCTGGAGGGCCTTCAGATGGGAGGCTATTTTGCTGTACTTTTGGGAGTTCTGCTCCACAGACATGTAGTTTTATCTACAAGCTGACTTGGTAATATAATTTCCACTGGGTAAAAAGTGCTGTTGACTGACAATTCCTAAAAGCAAAAAATAGATATATATATATCTTGACCAACATTTCAAGTCCTTACATTGTTTCAAACAATAGTAGTAACAGCTCTGTACTACTTGAGCTGTTTATCAGAGAAGAAGCTCCAGTACCACACAGCATTCTTTAAGCCCTACAGTAAGAGCTTTTATAACATGTCATTTTGCTATTAAAAATCATTTGAAGCTAAGATGAGCAGTATGGTGTTAAAAAAACAGCAGTGGATAGGAGCATCTAAAAATACCAATATATGGTAGACAGGGCAAAAATTTTAACTACAGCAAAAACACGTTTATCTTGTTCATTTGATTAAAAGCTGAAAGAAAGAAAAAAGGACTCAGAGCTAGAGCTGATTATCACAAGTAAAAATTTGAACAGTTCTGTTATTTGTTTCCTTGATATCTCAACCTGTCAAAACTCCACTTAACTTGCTGGTCATGTGAAATTAAAGCTTGCTACATACTCCACAAGAACAGAGAACGGAGGAAAGGAACAAACTCAAATGAAACACACAATTGTTCTTGGGCATCACACAGGAAAAGAAGTTATACCCAGGTACTGTATATAGAGCAAGACGAAAGAACTCCCAAACCAGGGCTGCCAGAAAAAAATTATGTCATTTTGTTCTCGCCACCTTGCGAAGAAGAAGAAAGTTCTCTGCGGAGTAAGTAACAGGCTTAACCCACAACAGCTGTACAAATCTGTCAGTTACTGTAATTGCAGCAATTCGCCATTTTATGATGTTAAAAGTGATACATAAGCAGCAATAAATTCCTATTATAGATGTTATAGAAATCCATAAGGATGGGTAAATCACACAACACTGACTTATTTAGTTGCCACCAAATAAATTGATATTTATACATATGAAGGGGTTTAAACTCAATCTTTCCCGTTTAATTGAGGGAAGGAGAGTGGAAAAAATTAAATGGAGTAAGGACACAGAACTCAGTGTCCATGTAAGCATGCTTCTCGGGGCTGCAAGAACAAGAAAAAGGTTTATGCTTCTCGTAGAATATGTAACAACCTCAAAAAGGTGTGTTTTTGTTATTACATTGTAATGAGGTTTAAAAGCTGAAAGGGCACCAAATTGTGGGGCATTCTGTCAAATTGGGGACCAAACTGTGGCCCTCACAGATAAAGAGATTTTTGAGGGTTAGATTTTTAGGAGTAAGATATTAAAATTATTAATATGAAAAAAGAAAATAACCTAAGATCATGGTTAGGTTTGGGTATTCAGTTGTAATGGTTAAGGTAAGGGTTTACAGAATGCACTACATCGATTAAGAGTTCCTGTAAGGATTTTGAAACGTAAGCGTGTACTAGTATTTCCTGAATAACGGGGACAAAACTGAAAGTATTGTTTGTTTTCTTAGAAAGATCTTGCGACAAGATTTTCTGGTACGGTCACTTCAGTGGAAGTGACCTAAAACAGAAAAAGCTGTGCAGCACAAGCAATAAGCTTCCAGAATGATACTGAAAGACTATCTGTGTGTGTGTATTTGTGTGTGTGTGAGATTATATATATATATATATATATATATAGATAGATAGATAGATAGATAGATAGATAGATAGATAGATAGATAGATAGATAGATAGAT